>JARHVA010005408.1:275000-502500 GCA_037957365.1 Torreya grandis
TATCCTTATTATGGCAGCTTTCCCTCTACTGCACTATCTTAGTAATCAGACTTTTTTCTACATCATGGGTGGAAAAGTTATAAATTATGCTTTCAAGTGTCAGGATCCTACTCCTTAAGAGCACAATTGATTACCTTTGTATAAGAAACTAAACACAGAATTAAAATAAAAGTAATATGTAACTAGAATTCAGAAACAACACAGAATATGAGAGACAATACAATCTTGTATTAACACTTTTCCAAAAGGAAATACAATGAAGAAATCACACTCTTCCCACACCTCTTGTGTGTACAGTAATTATCCCTCAAGAGCTCTCTCTCTCTCAATCAATTACAACCACAACTCAACACTGAGTTGTTCCCTCCACCAGTAAGTGACAATCAACTCAACCGTTGTTGCCTACTTCCAGTCCACCAAGTACTCCAAGTAGATCTCCTTGATCTTGCACACCTGTAGATCTAACTGATCTTACTTACCATGTAGATCTCCTTGATATTGCTACCTACAGATCAACTAATCTTACACACCTTGAGACAACCAACCTAATTGTTGTTCTTGCCTTCAAGTTGAGGATCTAATCCTTCCTTAGTCCTTAATTAAAATACAGCCCCATGGGTCTCTTAAATAGATCCCAAACCAAATAATAATTAGACTTCCAAATTAAAATAATTAGAAACATAGACTCAAGACTAAAATTAGTCTTTACATGCAAAAAAACTGGCCATCTAAAATTAGACAAGTCCTGGAAACACACAGGTTGCCGATGTTAGTTCCTGTCTGATCGATGCCAACCAACCCCTAACTGATGTCGGTTACTACGTAGCTAAATATGACCAATGTCAATTGGCTTGACCGACGTCGGTTACTCTGTAACTCATCAACCTCCACAATTTGCATCAGTGAATATTTTAGCTTCAAAACTTAACAATCTCCCACTTGGAGATAAACAGCTGCACCTGTACCTGTACCTGTACATCATCTAATTTTGTTTCCTAGCTTGTATCCCTCTTCAAGTTCAATCTTGAACACCAACAAAATTTGAATGAAGATTCAACTTCTCCTTTGTTCCCGGCTTTGTTAACATATCTGCAGGGTTCTTATCCTTGCTAGCCATCGTGACTGCAGTAACCTTCTGCAACTCTGAAATCTAGCTAATCGCCGTTCCACCAATAGTGAGCACATATCTTGTGGTGCTTCTCCTTTCATCCAAATAACCTACCATATCCGAATCTACATACCCATGTAGAGAAGTGCTTGACCCTGCATATCATGAATACCTACTGCTGGTCCCTCTCAGATACCTGAGAATCCACTGAATTGCTTTCTAGTGCTTCTTTCCTAGATTGGCCATAAACTTGCTGAAAACTCCCACTACTTGGGCAATATCAGGTCTAGTACTCATGTACTCAACCTCATCATGTGATTTAGGACACTATTCTATGAACTATCGAACCATAGGTGTGCTAACTGGTTCTGCATCCTGCATATTAAACCTCTCCACTACCTTATTCACATAATCCTCTGGAGACAAAATCAACTTGTGACTTTCCCTGTCTCTAGAAATACTCATGCCAAGGATTTTCTTTGCTGCACCTAAATCCTTCATGGCAAACATGTGAGCTAATTTTACCTTTATCTCAACAATTCCCTACATGTGTGACCCTGCAACAAGCATATACACTACATACAATAACAGGATAATGTAGCTAATATTATCCAACCTAGTAAAATAAACACAATGGTCACATTGACATTGACTAAAGCCATGCTTTGTCATACACCTGTCAAACCTTAAACACCATTGTCCTGCAGCTTGCTCAAGACCATATAACCTGGCCTTCTGTCTCACCTGTCCATTCTCTCCTTTCTTTAACCTATAAATCCATTCATCTTTCAGTGCTTTCCTTCCGACTGGCAACTCTACTAAATCCCACGTTTGGTTCTCTTCCAAGGAATCAATTTCCTCATTCATGCCATGCTCCCACTGTTTCCTGGATTCTACCTGCATTGCCTTTTCAAAACTTCCTGGTTTTTGACCATAATTTACAACAAGTAGTATAAAGAAGGGGAATAATTCATTTGAGGCTTACTTACCCTTTCAGTCCTCCACATGGGCATTTGAGACACATTGACAACTTGTTGTCCACCCAAATTTTGTTTTAACAGTGACCGATCTCGGTCATCTCCTAGTCTGCATCTGATCGACGTCGATTTCCACCTGCCTGACATCACTGAATTTAGTATGACCGACGTCCGTTCCTGCCTGATCGACGTTGATTTCCACCTGCCTGACATTGATAACTGTGTTTTCCTGTGAGTGATGATTTTTACCCACGAGCTCATTTTGGATCATAACCTTGTCCAAATCAACACTACCCTGCTTAGAATTATTCAACCTCTTGAGCTGATCTCTGTCCATCATCTTCTCCTGCAAATCCAAGGCTTTCTAGTTCTTAAATATGTCAAAAACATCAGATTTCCTCTTTATGCAATAAACCCAATCCTTTCTTGTAGCATCAGAAACATAATACTGTGATCCTCCAATAGAAGCTACCTGAGCTGATCCCCACACATGTGCGTGAATAAGCTCTAACCTGTGCTTCTTCTTTGTTGACCCAATTGTGAGAAACCTCATTTTCACCTGTTTCCCAAAGATACCATGATCACAAAAATCTTGATCTATGCTTTTCAAATATGAACTCTTACCATTTGACTTAAGAACATGCATTCCCTTCTCACTCATGTGACCAAGCCTACAGAGCCACATCTTTGCATCTACATCTGAAGTAGATAAAATAGAAGGAGAATCAGTAATACAAGTAGATAGATAAAGTGTACCTACTTTCTTACCTCTTGATAATACAAGTGCACCCTTGGAAACTTTCCAAGATTCCACTGTGAGAGTAACTGTGCAACCCTCATCACCCAAATTTCTTGCAAAAATTAGACTCCTCTTCAGGATGGGAACATGCATGACATCCTTCAACACCCATATGTTTCTAGTCTGCAATTTCAGCTGCACTTTCCCTTTGACAACAATTTGACAAGGCTTACCATCCCCTAAATAAACTTTTCCAAAGTATCCATGGACATAATCATGAAAAAATTCTCTATTTGGGGTTGCATGGAAAGAAGCACCAGAATCTAAAACCCATGATTCTACCTGACTATCCACAAAAAATATGAGAGCATCCTGTGCAATAATACCTACATCTTTTGCTTCTTCATTACCTTCATGCTAATCTTCTTTCAACCAACAATCTTTCTTTACACGTCCTTTCTTTGCAGAATTTTAGCAGGTTATACTACCATACCTGTATTTGGATCCACTGCCTATCTTTGACCTTGATTTCCCTTGATCGACCTTCTCTCTTTGCTTTCCCCTACTTTCAACACTTAAAGCATTACCTGATGGTTCCCCTGTGCTTTTCCTGCAAACTTTTTCATTTAAGATTACACTAACAACATCATCAACTTTTAAGATATTTAAAGCAGATGCAGTATTACTTACTGCCATTACCAAGCTATCCCAACTTTCAGGTAAAGAGCATAAGATTAAGAGAGCCTTAATTTCATCATCAAAAACTATTTTGACTGAATTTAACTAGTTTACCAAACCATGAAAATCACTAAGATGACTATATACCGATCCACCTTCCTGCATTTGCAAATTAAATAATTGCTTCATAAGAAATACCTTATTTGAAGCTGAGGGTTTTTTATATAAATTTGTCAAAGATTCCATTAGCTCTACCGTTGTCTTTGCCTGAGATAAGTTGGAAAACATAAAAGCTGCCAGTGTCAGCCTTATAGCTCTAAGAGCCTTTCTGTCAAGAACCTTCCATTATTCATCTTGCATACATGTGGGCTTACATGAACCCACCCAACGGTAAGTACAGGTCTTTTTGATATAGATAATCTTATATCTGCATCCTCCATAATTGAAAATTCTTGCCATTGAATTTCTCCATTCTTAGCATACTTTCTTATGCCATTGTTTTACTCCCAATCAAACAGAAACCCCTGTGAGTGACATGTAATCAACAAACACTTAACACACTCTGAAACAAAGGTGTTAGTGAACCAAGCTCTAAACCAAGCTTTGATGAACCTGCTCTGAGACCACTTGTCAGGATCCTACTCCTTAAGAGCACAATTGATTACCTTTGTATAAGCAACTAAACACGGAATTAAACCAGAAGTAATATGTAACTAGAATTCAGAAACAACACATAATATGAGAGACAATACAATCTTGTATTAACACTCTTCCAAAAGGAAATACAATGAAGAAATCACACTCCTCCCACACCTCTTGGGCGTATAGTATTTCTCCCTCAAGAGCTCTCTCTCTCAATCAATTACAACCACAACTCAACATTGAGTTGTTCCCTCCACCAGTAAGTGACAATCAACTCAACCGTTGTTGCCTACTTCTAGTCCACCAAGTACTCCAAGTATATCTCCTTAATATTGCACACCTGTAGATCTAACTGATCTTACTTACCATGTAGATCTCCCTGATCTTGCTACCTACAGATCAACTGATCTTACACACCTTGAGACAACCAACCCAATTGTTGTTCTTTCCTTCAAGTTGAGGATCTAATCCTTCCTTAGTCCTTAATTACAATATAGCCCCATGTGTCTCTTAAATAGATCCAAACCAAACAATAATTAGACTTCCCAATTACAATAATTAGAAACATAGACTCAAGACTAAAATTAGTCTTTACAAGCAAACAAATTGTCCATCTAAAATTAGACTAGTTCTAGAAACACACAGGTTGCCGACGTCGGTACCTATCTGATCGATGCCAGTCCACCCCTAACCGATGTCAATTACTGCGTAGCTGAAGATGACCGACGTCAGTTTCCCTGACTGACGTCGGTTACTCTATAACTCAACAACCTCCACAATTTGCATCGGTGAAGCTTTTAGCTCCACAACTTAACATCAAGGTGTCTGAGGAGCATATCTCTTACTGCAAGTCTTCCACAAAGCTTACTGGAGCTAAACTGAGTTTCCAAAGCATGAAAAGTGGATACTAAAACTAGGCCTAAGAAATTTGAGCTAGTGAATGGCAATTTAGGGAGGGGGCCCAAATCATGCTTGACAATGTCCTCTACTAGTCTAATGTGATGCTTTGGCTTAATGCAAAAGGACATTCGATTGTCAACCACTTTGGATTTATAGATTAGATCCATGAGACTTGGTACAAATATAGCCACCAGCTCAGAAGTCAACATGATTATGGATCCTCTGCTCTAGATAATCAACCTAGAACTAGAGAATATGGATCCTCTGTTGGCACCCAAAAATTGTTTTTAAGATGCACCTAAGAAATTTCTCCATCAAAATCCATCTCATGAACAAATCTTCCTCTATAAATAATAGGGGTGGCGAGAGCAATTGCAACTCTCTATTATATACTAAGACTAATAACACCCACAGATGACACACTACAAACTAGGTAAAGCGCTAGGTGGAGGACCAAAGGATTAAAAACAATCACCATTTGGCTTGCATTGAAGATGCCAGAATAAAGTAATTTAGGGTGATCATAAGCCATTGTGAAAACCTCTCGATACACTCTTGTCATAGTTATACTAACAATTGAGCCAAAAAACCTGGCATCCTTTGCATTTACTGAAGCATCAAATTCATGAGGGTAATCATGAAGGGAGATTATGATGAAATATTTGGCATAAGATTTTACCCAATCTCTAAATTCATCTCTAAAAATTACCACTGCTCTGCCAAAAATACTATACGCTAAATCTCCCATTTTTGTGTTTATTTTTTATAATAAAAACCAATATAAAAATAAAAAAGAATTAGGATTATCATCCCAAATTAATAAGTGAAAGGGATGGGAAATCCTACCAAGTATCCCACACAATGTCCATGTGGTTCAATTCAGCTTGGTTTATGCCATAGTTTGCTAGGTATTCAACTATTGTATTGGCTTCATGATAACAATGGTTTGATTCTAAGGAAGCAAAGAGAACCAATCTACCCCAAACACATGATAGAATGTTTTCTAGTTTCCAGGAAGTGGAAACCTTTTTTTAGAATGCAGAGATGATAATCTGTAAATTGCCTTTGATGATTAGCTTAGCAATATTACATTGAATTGCAAGTTCAATCCCATTGACACGTGCCTATGCATCTGCCTTATTTTTTGGGCCATTCAAAACAAAATTAGACATTATTTGGATTAAAGATCTACTACAATCATGGATAACACATCTATCCTCTAAATTTCCTCTAAAAGCCCCATCAAAATTTAACTTAAACCACCCTATAGGTGGAGGATTTCATGAGCACTTACCCTTTCTTATTTTTTTTCTAATAACTACGGTTGACCCATTAATGAGGGGAAGAGAAATAAGTCTCCATTTCTCACTCATTCTCATATCCCAACTTGTAAGAAACCCATTCCTCCTTTTGACCTAAGAAGAAATGACTTTCAAATTTTCCACCTTAATTTATTTTAAAATCGTAGGAAGAATTTTGTCTTTGCCTTAAAAAATGTGATGGTTTCTCTCCTTCCAAAAGGTCCAAACAAGGATTGTAGGGTTTACTCGCCACATGCTAAAGGGAGAATTTTTATAGTCGCTTATTGGCCAAGTAGAGAATGATGCAATCAATGAAGGTGGCTAGGCCCAAAAACAATCTATCCTACTTACAAAGCCATACCCAACACCATGTTACAAAGGGTCAGTTAAATAATAAATGGTTCACAACTAATTTTTTTTTAATTTGTGGTCAACTAACATTATGCTTTTGAAATGTTTAGTTAAAATAAATGATAAATGTGAGCAAGGTGGTGTGTAAACAATGCCAAAACAATTATACATGGAATAAGCTTTACATATATCACCTTATTGGTCTCATAATATAATTATAATTTTCTTTGTCTTCATCTCTCTCCAACCCTTGTGCATGAATTGTGACCCAAAAAAAGGTTTAGTGTAAAAGTGTTCTTACATATTTTAAGAAGGGACAAAAGTGTAAATCTATATAGCCAAGTTGCATCTTATTTTATTAGTCCTTGCCAAGGTAGGAGACTATAGGAATCACTTTAAAATTATGCTATGTTTATTCATTGAAGTAAATTTTTTAAAATGCATATGATTTTTATAATTAAAGAGTTTTTGTAAAGTTGTTTCATATAAATATTGGAATATTCCCAAGGGTGTCATTTGAGAATATTCATGTGACTTTAATACAATTGTAAATATTATTAGTAAGATAATACTTTTAAAGTATTTTAAAAATATTTTAACATTAATTCCTCAAAATCTTGATAGCAAAGCATAACCAAAATTATGACACAATCACAAAGCCCATTAGTAAATCAAAGTCACATGGGTTAATGACAAAACTGAGGGCTAATGCAAAGCCCCAAAGCATAAGGCAATGATAAGTGGCAAAGGCCTAAGGCCAAGGTGCATTCAAAAGCAAAGCACAGACTAATAAATGTGACCAATAAAAGTAAAACCATACAATTTCAACATGGATTATTTGTGAAGGAATGTAAAATAAAATAGTTTATTCGATATTTTTCATTAAAAAGGAAACTTAATTTGTGTATAAATGTGATCTATACATTCTATTAAATTTGAATGACGTGTGACTCCATTTATTCTCCATTTCATTTTCTCTCCATGTGACTTTGTTGTTGTGATTTTCCTTTAATATATAAATGCGACAAGATTTATCCATTTAAACCAACATACATTGCTTGCTTAGTCAGTGCAAAAAATATATATTTCTATTACTCGACAATTAAAGATAGCAAGTAAAATTTAATTTGTTGATTTCAATGACTATATAATTAATTAAATAATGGAAGTAAGTCTATGTTATGAAAAATTTAATTAAATAATGGAAGTAAGTCTATGTTATGACAAATACATACTCCAATTTGGAATTAGGCAACATCTATATATATACAAATTGTTATTAAAAACTTGAGAGGGTAACATGTGGTAAAGAGACAATGCCCAATGTTAGTACAAGTTTTAGGAAGATTTATTTTAAACTTTTAGGAAGATTTCTTTTAACAAATAATACATTTCTATAAAATTGCATTTGTGAAATTTATTGAAGCAATATAAGACCTCTACTTAAATATGGTCATTATATTTTTTTGTTACTGACATAAAATTTAAATGATATGTGTGTGTGTGTGTGTGTGTGTGTGTGTGTGTGTGTGTGTGTGTGTGTGTGTGTGTGTGTGTGTGTGTGTGTGTGTGTGTGTGTGTGTGTGTGTGTGTGTGTGTGTGTGTGTGTGTGTGTGTGTGTGTGTGTGTGTGTGTGTGTGTGTGTGCGTGCGTGTGCGCGCGTGTGTGTGTGCATGTGCGTGTGCGTGTGCGTGTGCGTGTGGGTGTGGGTGTGTGTGTGCGTGCGCGCGCGCGCGCGCGTGTGTGTGTGTGTGTGTGTGTGTGTGTGTGTGTGTGTGTGTGTGTGTGTGTGTGTGTGTGTGTGTGTGTGTGTGTGTGTGTGTGTGTGTGTGTGTGTGTGTGTGTGTGTGTGTGTGTGTGTGTGTGTGTGTGTGTGTGTGTGTGTGTGTGTGTGTGTGTGTGTGTGTGTGTGTGTGTGACACACACATCAATAACTTGTACCAAGAATTATGTACAGATTTAAGGTATTCTCCCAAATTTAAAGGACTAAATTTGATGGTCACATTATTTATGTTTTCCAAGTGTAAAATATAATTAATTTTTCTTTTTAAAAATCTTATTATGTAGAATAAAATTTTAAGTAAATAATTAAGTATTATAAAAGATTATATATATATATATATATATATATTAAAGGTAATGTTGAATAAATAAAGGTCATTAATTTTTTTAATGATGAGCAGATTCGAAGGTGAAATTCAGTCTCTGCACTCCCAACCTTATTGCACTACATTTATTAGTCATTCCAATTTACTATTTATTTCTATGTTATGGTAGCTTCTTAGGTCTCTGCATTCTTCCCTGAAATCCATAACTTCTTTACATATTTGAAATTGATATGTGTCATGAGTTGTTAGTTTCCCTAGTTTCTTCCTCCTCCTTGATAATTTGTTTTCTTTTTAGTCTAGATAAGTTTATGGAGTTCTATAAATGTAATTTTGTGTTATTGGGACTGTAGTCCATTTGTGAAGTGACTTCTTTTTTATTAAACATACATAATTTTAGTAGTGTTGTGCCTAAGCAAGGGCCTATTTGTGGAAAGATATACATAACATATAATATAGGATTGGATCATTACCAAAAGGTTTGGGATTTAAAGAAGATGATTTGAGTGGCATGACAAAACCACAATATGATGCATTGCATAGAAAGAGGTATAACTAATTTATTGACCAAGTATTATTGCTTTTAAAGTAACTATATGTCTATGCAATTATCATATCTTCTATCCTTGTCTTATTTTATCTATTATAGGTTTACTATGATTAACTAATATTCCCAAATAATTCATATCCTTTTGAGCACTTAATCGAAGCCCACTACTACTTGATTTTTTTTGTTCATTTAAATCTTGGGATCGAAGAGATACTCTATTATAACTTGATTTATCTCTCTAATCCAACTCACATATAGTTAGATGAGTAATTCTTCTTTATTGCTATGATCACCTTTATAAATACAAAGTAATTTACATATATCTTCCCAATTTGAGTGAATAGCTTTTAAAAAAATTAATTCTTCGTTGTGGTCAATTGAAGTTGGTTTTCTTTTTAAAACTCTTCAATATTATTTATGTATCATTTGGTAAGAGCAATAATTTGTGATTATGCTTTGTGTTCTATGATGTTTTTGTAGTCATATCTCATTTAGTCTCTAGGGGAGATAAGACATCGATTGAATTAGTTAAATCCATCAATTTGTTTCTCATCTTTCCTTTTCATAAAAAACATTGCTTGGATTTATTGGCCTCTTGAAAGTTACCTTTATTTTCCACTTAAGTGGTATTTTTTTATTATTCTTGGTAAGTGTCATGTTTTAGTGTGATGTTGAAAGGACAATGTGGAATACATGGTCATATTCATGGAAAATATGATATCAAAATGGAACACGATCTCATTGTCTATGGCTTATTTCGAATGGAAATTGTTCCTATTAAAGTTCACTAATTCTAGAAGTGGTTTGCTAAGATCCAAGCTAATACAAATTTGAGATGTGAGGCATGTAAACATTTTTTTGGAAGGCCAAGACTTTGAGCACTTCCTCTTAGACTAGTAGTGCTTAAAGATCCATTTTAATAGTGTGTTTAGACTTCATTGGTACATTAAACCCACATTCAAGAGTAGGTCATATGCATATTCTCATAGCCACAAATTATTTCACAAAGTGGGTTGAAGCCATCCTTGTGAAGCAAACTACTTCTAAAGTAGTGTGCAACTTTATCAATGAGAATATCTAGGTCAATTTTGGTATACCCTAAAAAATTATAATAGATAACACCTCTAAATTCTCCTCATTTAAACTTATTCACTTCAATTACGAGTATGAGAATTTTTTGTATCATTCTTTTGATTATTACCCCTAGGGTAATGGAAAAGAAAAATCAAGTAACAAAAACATTGTTAAAATCATTTACAAATTGGTAGATGAGAAGTAGAACTGGTCAATAATAAGTTGCATGATTCATTATGGGTAGATCTTATCTATCCATTTCAACTATTGTATGATATGGATATTGAGATCCTCATGCATGTTGAGTTAAAAGGTGCTTAAGTTGCACAAAAGACTAGATGGGGTCTTGTCATGTTTTAAAAACTAAAATGAAACATATTTGAGGGAAGTTTCATGTCCACAGGGAAATTTATGAAGGTGCCATGGGTGTCTAAAGTGTGCAAAATTTATGAGGTCTTGTGCCAACTAGGTCTATGGCCTGCACCTCCTCTCTCCCCACCCAACCATTCCTCTCCTCTTGCCCAACCATTCCTCTCTCTCCCTACCTGACTATATGGCATCAAGATTTGTAGTAGGTGGGTTCTAATATAAAGAGTTTATTTATACCAAGGCTCCTTAGGCTCTACCTTCAGCATCTCCCAATCATACATTATGGAAAAATCAAAGGAAATCCCTACAGTGGAGTTCCCTCTTTTTGAGTTAAATGGGTTAATCTCTTCTTTTGAAGATTAATTATTCATTTGTAAGCTTAATGGGTTCTAGCCTAGGCCAGAAGATTTGTATAAATGGATCTATGATACCTGGACCAATAATTGTGGGGTTCATTTATTCTCTAAAGGTTTTTTTGTAGTTTAGTTTTTGAGCTTAAGGATTATCAGAGAACTTTTCAAGAGGGTCCTTGGTTTTGGAGGAGAAATGGACTCTTTATTACTCCTTAGTTTTCTAATTTTGATCCCTAAAAAATGGTCGTATCTAAAATTCTATTTTAGGTTTGGCTCTGAAACCTCACTATTCCATTTTAGCACTACGCAACATGTGAAGCTATTGGTAACATGCTTGGACAATTCATCAAGACATATTTTAAGAAGATTAAGCAAGGGTTATAGACGTATGCTTGTATTTATGTAGAGGTGGACCTTAACAAAGGTCTCCCTAATAGAGTCCAACTGAAACATGAAATCCTCCTTTGGCTCCAAACTTTGGACTATGAGAACACTGCCTTTCAATGTCATTTTTGTCACCAAACTTGTCATCTCCAAGCAATTTGATCTCAAGTAGGCAAGCCAAAAAATAAAAAGGACTAGTCTTCTCATTCTAAAGGTTGGAAACCGTATGATCAACCCTTTCCAGGCAAGGACATGAAAAAATACAAAGATTACATAGGGAAGAAAGAAGATTCAAAGTTTAGTGTAGAAATACAGGTCACAAATTCCTCTTGTCAAATGATTTTTATAGATATTGTTCTAGGTGGAGGTATCAAAAGAGCACATAAATCTAAAACTTCTAACTTTGATAAAGATATACCATTGTTATAACCTTAGCATAATCATGGGTTACTAATGGTTATTTTTAGTCTGATGGATTTCAGTCACCCAGAGTGTTGAAATGAGGTTCAAATGAAAAAGGGTAAAAAAGACCATATGGTGGATACGAGACTCAGGCATCTATAATTTTTCTAGTCGGCCTCTTATTTTATTGAATGACTTTTGGGGTGTGACTTTTCCACCCATCTTTTTTGTATGACTATCATTGTAATATTATTTTATTTTAATAAAGATGTAATTTTCAATCAAAAACAAAATAAAATAAATAAAGAACAATTTATAAAAGTTTTATTGTGATGCAAAGTTGTGAAATGAACTTTGATTGGTTATCAACAACTAAAATCAAGCTTTAAAATCTATTTAAAGCCACTATGTAGTTCATATTTTCACATAAACTTCCTGATTGTAATCCCAGGATGTTAAAAAATCTTTACCTTTTCATACATGTTTAGACCAGTGTGATTTCACTCTTGTGATCCATCCAAGGTTAGTTTGCTCTATATTTTCATAATTTTCCTTACATTCTTTACATATTTCCATGTTGTATAATGTCTTTCTTTGCTCTTTTTTCATTCCATTTCCCCTATGGTTTTCAACAAACCTTTCTTTCTTTCTTGTTTCTCCCATTTTCACACTCAATTTCTCCATTTTCATTCCATCTTGAATGCCATCATCCCCAAAGCATTTTTTACCTTTCACACTAATTTTTACTGAGTTTTGAGCTCATAGTGCATTTTATCCTTACGAGGTGTTGGGGGTACCTAAAAGTTTTAGTTGGGTCCTATAGAGCATAAGAAGAGTCTTGGAGGGAGATTTAAACATTTTTATGAACATTTTGGCCCTGGATTTACACCCACACAAACACTTTCTACCCCTTGATGTCATGCTCAAAATTTTGATATTGCTTTATGAAACTACCTTTCTCTTCATGAAACCTTCAAAGATGAAATTTAGGTATATGGGCTAAGAGCCTATTTTCACTTTAGATATAGATATTCTTAAAATTAAAGACAACAAGATTAGTGTTGTGGACCTTGAATAATTTTTTGAGAGATTGTAAGAGGCCAAGTGAACTGTAATTGGGCAATGCATCCCTGATAATGGGATTCCACACGTTGTTACATTACCAAAATCAATTCATTGCATAAACATAGTACTCTTATGTGTGAAGTGCTATAATCAGGGGACCAAGGAAATTAGGTCTATAAAGACATATTGATGGCCAAGCCAAATGGTCCCTAAATGTGCATGACACTTAGAATTAAACCGCATGATGAAATGGTGGCTATGAACAAGGATATTGGACAAAAAAATTGGAACTGAAATAAAAATAAATGTCTGAGCATGGTGAGTTTGCCTTGGTTAAAGTGGAAGATGAAAGGTCCTTCTAAGCTTCTTAAGGCATTATACATGTGATATTTTTTATAACTATTGGATATAATCACAATATTAAACAAAGTAATGGGCCACCCAACCACAAATGTATTTCATGAATGGATGTGAATGTTCATAAACATTATTTTTGAGGGAGATAAATTCATCCATTACGATCAAATCATTGTTGACACTTTCAAAAGTAGTTGATAAATATTGAGTTTACACAAAGCTTCTATAGAACTCATATTAGGTATATTCAATTGCAATTATAAGATTGTGGTTGGGCCTCACTAGGGAGGAGAAATATAGTCCTGTAAGGTTGATATATGATTTTATTCCTTAGGTCACTCATAAAAAATGAAATAAATATTTTAGGAGGGTGAACAATGCATTTTATATGATCACAGTGATGACTCTATTGGGAAATATTTTAATGTGGATATGAAATGAAGATACCAACCCAATCAAATAATATGGGAGTTGCTTTACTCAATTCCCAAAGTTCACATATTTTAGAGTTGGAAGATTTGAATGCACTCCATATAGGTTCCCTAGGTACACAAGTGACAAAATGGTTCTCCTTGAACTATATAGGTAGTTGGGATAGATTCATAAAAAGTGCAAATAGAAACTTTCTATTGGAATTCATTTCCCTATGGGATTGAGTTATTATATATAAAATCATCACATAATGTACAAATTATTGAGAAAACAGTGGTTTGTTTCCCAATATAGTTCCATATAGAGGTTCTTACATTTAAGACTGAAGATTTTGTGAAAGATAATCTCAAACTTGGTCCTAGTTGCCTGCATGAGCCTGAAATGAAATATTACTAGGAAGATTGTTCAAATGATTTGAATTTAGAAAAAGGGATTACATGAGGATGTCTTCGAACTAGTTGAAATATTCTAGAATAGAATGTGTCATAGAAGTAATTTTTTATGATGGAGAAGATATGAAAGTTCCATTATTCACTAAAAATCTAATAGTTACCTTTACCTGTAATAAAGTGGTCTATAAAGGAGTTGATAGATTTGAGTGAGCGCACAATTTATTTTACAAATGTCCAAATAGTGGTTTTATAAGAAGTTGGTTGAATTCACTACTGTAGGGAGTTTAGAGGGTGCAGAATCTTCCAAGAATTAGAAACAAGCATCCTCATCAATAAAAGAGTAACCTAGCACTAAGGACATTTCAAGATTCTAAGGTCAAGTGTAACAATAGGTAGTGGAAGTGATGGGGAAGATCCCAACCAAAACAAGTACTATGATAAAACTTGTGGGGATGACTCATCATCAAGACCTAAATTGCTTATCAAAAGAGATCCTACTATTACAACTTATCTAGGTAAATTTCATACTCCAAAAGTATTTATTTCCTTTGTGATTAATTATACTATTACTCTTTAATTCCTAGTTTCAGACCAATACCTAGATTAGGTGCCTCCTATTTCTTCTCTTGCACATGCATGTTTCCCATCTCCAATTCCTCACATTCCATTTCCCCCTCATGTGCCATCCCAACCTCATGTGATGCCTCCTCCACCTGATTTTCCACCTCCTAATCATATTAATCCTCTGGTGGACCCCTTATTATTCTTAACACTCAAATGGTCACTTTCTAATGCAATACACCATTTACTTGGGTTCAATAGTTGATAAACAAGATAAAACCACCATTAAAGATAATGCACTTGATTTTAATGAAATGAAAAATATCTTTTAAATCCCTCCACAAAATAAGGATAAATTCACTTCAAGGCTAGTGTCTAATTTGATTTAGGGGCATTATTTATGGAGATTTCCCAACCATTGTCTGACTAAAATGAGGAAGAAATGACTTTGGCTGATTATAATCTAAGTAGAATTTCTATTGGAGAGTTAAGTCATGATGATGACATATATAATTTTAAAGAGTTCACATCTATACTACTAAAGAGAATAAATGATGTAAAATAAACATAGGAACAACACAAATAACATATCTAAATGACACACCTATAACATTTGTTCTTAGATCAACACATTCCTAGATCTAAATGACACACCTCTAACATCTATTTTAGACTCTAATCTAGTAGAGGATATTGATAAATAAATCCATTTAAAATATTTTAAAAAATAAAAACAATGAAAAAATAATGGAGACCTAGTTTGAGAAACTTTTCTTTGATGGGCTAAAATTTATTAACGAGAATAGAATGGCCTATGTACTTACAATTGTTGAATAGGAAAATGTAGATTTAGAAATAATAATATTAAAGAAAGAATTGGTGATATAGAGAGGCATGATCAGAGATTTGAGATACATGGCCTATGCAAATGAGAAAATGTTGATATCTGAAGGTGAATTCAGTCAATTTGAATAAAATAATTCCCACTTATGGTCCTATTGTGTTGACTATAAAAAGTGTCCTAGAAGATGTTTTAGAAGTGATGCACTTAGAAAATAAAAGATGAAACGACATGAAATCTAACATCCATGTAGATATTTAATCATTGCATTATGAATTATTAAGGGAGGGAGAATTTGAGCCATTCTTAGTATCTGAATTGAAGGAACAATTATAGAACTTGTTGAAGGAAGAGCTATACAGAGTAAACACTTTCAACATGGAAGCTATGAATAAGTTGAGAAACATCCATTGTCCCTAAGTGAGTTCAATAAAATCCTTTCAAACTTATTCAAGGGATTTGATGAGACAATAGAGGTCATGAAAATATGGTTGGTTCAATTATATAATACCATCATCCCAAAGTATTAAGGGATTATTTCTAGAAAGAGACTCACTCTAGCTAACTTTCTCTCTCTAGCTAACTTCTTAATTTTATATCTCTTATTATATTTATTCATTGTACCTTTTGTAATATCAATTTAACTTACAATGTATTACTTTCACCGTTAATGTGAATAAGGTGAAAATTTAATAAATGAATAAAAGAATGTTTAGTCTAAGAAGTTAGCTATTAAACAATTACACTGTCATTTTATTATATAATGAGTAGAGTTGATAGAGAAAATTTTGACATTGTAATATATATTTTTAGAGTGAAAGTATATGAACGAAGATTTTATGCTTGGTTTCCAAGATAATACAAATAAAACTCTACAAGAACTTTGTCTCTTATTGTTTTCCTTTCAATGGTTTTGTATTACTCTCTCATCTATTGCATGGTAGTCCTTGTCTTTCTCAACACTTATCATGCAATGTTAAACTATCCATTCAATTGTGATTCGTATTCTTGCATGCAAAACAAAATATGAATTTATTTATGTTTGCATGTACATTATTGTTATTCCTTTTATGTCTAATAGTCTCTATTTCCATCTATCTCTTTATTGTTTCCTCTCTAAAATCACCTCGCATACAATTTTATATTTGAATATTGTATATAAATTTATTTTCACATATTTTCATACGTTCAATAAAGAGAAACTCCCCTCACAATAGAGGAGAGACTTTTGTCCCCTTCACTATTGACATTTTTTTACTACTTTTCACATGTGCAAAATAATACACCACACAAAAGTTTTGGTTCTCTATGGATAGGCCCCTTCAAGATTAATTATTTATGTGGTGATAATATATGAATCCAAATTTTAGATGATGTAACAATTAATAATATATATTTTATTATGATGCAAGGACCTTTGAAATTCTTAATATGCTCATATCCTTTCTCCTATCCATTTTCCCTTTTCAAAATATGACTCTAAAATTTATAAATCTATAAATCTTGTGGTGCATGGAAAAAATGTTGAAGTGATTTTTTTAATAGTCCCAGAGGTTGTGTAAATTGTTGTGGTAGTTTCAAGTGGTGGTTTTGAAACTGCCTCTCTATTTAAAGTAGTGGTTTTGTCACGTTGTTAGGACTATCCATGCAACCCAAAAAACACATGTTTTTCAATATTTGGTTTATTCTTTTATTTTATTCTAATTTTTCACCATAATTAAATTATAATCATATAATTCAACTCTAAATCAATCCAATTAAATCCAATTCAATCCTAGTTAGCTCTTAATCAATCCTAGTTAGCTCCTAGTCAATCCTAGTTATCTCTTAATGTTACTTATTTAACTCAAAGATATTTGCATGAAAAAGTGCATATTTTCAACAAAAACCTAATACACATCCTATTTTACAATTTAATAAATATCTATTTAGACTTTAGAAAACCTTTTGAGTATGGAATGAAAACATTTCACAACTTACTCATCTCAAAATGCTTTGTTCAATGTGAGGGAGATTATGATATTTATGTTCTTCATCAGGATAATCACATCTTGATCATTTTTATTTATGTATTATGCTTTTATCATTAGAGGGGATATGTCATCTCTAATTCAGGTTATGAAGAACAAGTTTCATGCATCCTTTGACATTTCCAATATGGGCCTTCTTCACCATTTCTTGGTAATTATGCTAAGCTAAGATTCTTTAGGGAATATTGACTTAGAGAATGTGTCTTCACAACTATATCTAGTATTTATATTCACAAAAGTACTTCCTAAGGACACTTTTATTCATATTCATGCATTAATTTGACTTTAATGTCCTTCTTCTAAGGATGAACAATGTCAGTCTCAATAATTCAGTGCCCTAGTCAAGCTTAAGGAAGGATGTTAGAACTTGTGTAATATTGACTTGGATGTTCCAAATATTCTCTCTTTTAATTTTTATTTCTCAAGCCCAATTTTTCCCTCTTTATAAATTCACTATGTGTCTTGCATTATTTGGGTCGAGTCAGCCTCTTTATTTCCAAATTACAAGGTCACAATGATCACATTGGCAAAGCTGATTTTGAAGACGATGAAGCTCATGAAAGAGAATGTAATGAAAATGAAGTTAATGAAGTTGGTGAAGCTATATATAATGAAGAAGATGCTGAAATGACTATCCCAATATGGATATATTATGATAATTAATGGGATATGGCAATAGCTAGATATTTAGACACAAAGATGAAAGAGAAATTAATATTGACTACAAATCTAATTAATGTAACCAATGCAGATTGTTTACTATTAGGGTAATTCAAAATGGAACTTAATAGTTTGGACAAAGTCCTCTTTTCACAATTAATTTTTTAAGGTTCTCACTATCTTACTGTAAAACCCAATTTTTAATATCATAATTTGATAAATATGTCCATATTTTTCTAAAATTAAGATATTTTTATAAACCCTCTTTTCATCCTTTTTTAATTTAATTTTAAAAATAATTATTTCTAATTTAACCTTTTACATCTATTTAATAAAATATCTCTATGTTTGTGTGTGTATCTATGTATGTATGTATGTACACACACACACATGGTATATGTGTATGTGTGTGTGCGAGTACATATATTTTCTTAAATAAATGTAAAATAGTAAATTATAAATAATTGTTTAAAAAAAGTTAAAAATGTGCATAATAAAGATATGTATATATGTATGTATATCTTTATTAAAAGATAAAAATTTATAAAATGTACACAATTTTTTAGCACCATTCCTTTAATTAGTTTAGCTCATCTATGCTTTAATGTAAATGATTCGATTTATTTTTAATGTTATCAAAATATACATATTATAATCCATATTATCCAAATTTTCAAAATCCATTCTTAAGTTGAAACCATTGAGACATCAAAGGACATGATTTGTTTTTATATATTTTCTTTGTTACATATTTTTTAATTGTTCGATTTGTTGTAGTTGCTTTTACGCTCCCTATTCCCTAATTGACATTGTAATTTTCCAATCATGTAAACCAATTTTAACCTTTCATGGACATTAATATCATCATCTTATCTTATTTTAGCATTTTCTCTATAAAAATTACATCTATGTCAGGATTTCCACTTGCTTTCAACTTAACCCCAATTTTATTACTTTATTTATTTATTTAGGATTGATTATTTTTCTTATATATTAATATAAAATTATGTTACAAAGCTATTTGTAATAAAATTGAGTGGAAGGATCATATTATAACTTTAATTTGTTCAAACTTTAAACATTTATTTTATATTCCTCCTCTTTTAAAGTTCTATTTTGATTTTAAAAATAATTAAGTATGATTGTATAAAATAAGCATAACCTACAATGATAGTATGGAGTGGTGGAGTGTAATAGTATGATATGTTAATAAAAATTGTTAATTTTAAATTTGACATATATTTGCATGTTTATATGGCAATCTTGACATGTAAATTGCTATCCATTTGGCCATGATATTGTTGGGAATTAGTCCTAACATTTAGGTGTGAAAATAAAATAATACTTTGAATAAATGTGAGTGATTTATATAAATCACGTAGAGTTAGGATAGGATAGGGATTCGGGACAATTAGTTTTGGGATTAGTTTTATCTCTTATTTTTTAGGGGATTGTTGTCCTATATATGTAATACATTACATCGAATAATTTATGTTATTGAGATTGACTGAAAAAATATATTGTGCTCTACACATTGACCATTAATGGGGTAATTTTCCTTCTTACTTGATATCCATTTAGAAAAAATCATTATATTTTGGGCATATAGTGGAGTTTGGAGCCCCTTTTATTCCTAAAAATATTTTTCAACCCTAACATAGTGGTACAATTAGATTGAGGCCATATGTCACGAGACAACAAGAAATTCATGGAGAAGGTAATGGAGTTTTTAATCAATGTGTTATGAGATAAATCCAAGATAAATATGTGCTAATATAAATATTATAAATTATTATGTTTGACAAAATAATTATATCAAGAGGCATAACTACAATGATATTGAAGAGGGGTTGGAAGAGTGTATGTAATAGTGTGAGATGTCAATAAAAATGGTAAACCTTAAATTTGACATCCATTTGACAGCCAAAGGGTAATTTTTCTTCTTGAATAGAGAAGGCGATTGAAAATGCACAATATCTTGGTCAAACTTCAGACTTTGGACCCTATTTTTTTCAAAAAAAAAATTCAAGCCCAACACACTAGTGTAGCTAAACTGAGGCCATATGTCACCAGTCAAGGTTGAATTTATAGAGAAGGTGATAGAGTTGTTAATCAATGTGGAGCCCTTCAATGGGTGAAACTATGTGACAAACTCTAAATAAATGCCTCAAGGTTGATACATTGATATTTTTTATATATGTTTAAAATATCTATAGGTTAGTAGAAAATATTTTTAGGCAACTAGAAAATGGACTTATTACATTTAGTTAGTGTTATTTTATACATTTTTTAGCACAATTTTCAATGTAATATTATTTGTACAAATTCAACATTATTTAATCATGTTATTGACTTATGTGGCTCTAAACCTTCTTTTGCTTATTTTTATGCTAGCCTCTATAACCTTTTTTATGTTTTTCATGTACTCTGATTGCACTATTCGTATGGTCCTAACACTTATCGAGGTTATCTATGTGGTTTTAACACTTTCCAGGATAGTTCGTACAATTATCCCCTTTTTATTTTTTCTTCCCTTTTTGTTAGATTGGCCTATTTGCCCCTTTTCACCTTTCTCAATTTTAGCCATCATGTCATCTATAAATAAACAAGTGATTTGGTTCATTTGATCACCAAGAAATTATCAAGCACTTATCATTTCGTAGTTAGCATTCTATTGTGGAACACTTGTTGAAGTTATATTTTTATGAAATTTCTATTTATCGACATCTTTATTATTTGTGTGGTCTAACTAATAGAGGGATAGTTAGTTTACACTAGCCACCCAAGCTCTAATATAGTCTCTCAAATAAATTCTTATTTATTTTTATATTGTATATTTTATAATTTTGAAATAATGGGTGCCAAAGTAGTAAAAGGTGAAAGAGTATAAGCTAATAGAGTTGTGAGTACAATTTCAGGTGGAAACCATTCATTAACAGTGTTTTTATGGCTTCATAGGTGACTAGGAACATTTTCATAATTATGCCAATAGTTTCTAATCAATATATTTCCAAGTCTGAATTAAAATGATAAATTTGACAACACCATCAAAATAAAATAAGAGCATTCCATTGATCAATTAAACTATGCATTTCTTATTGTGTGTTTACATGTTTATGATATAAATAAATTAAATATATTTATATACTATAATAACATATAAAAATGGAAAATAAAAAGTTCTAAGTACCAAATCAACCTCCGTCTTACTTTGAAGCATCCATTGGCAAATGTTGCCCGAATAGTTAAGTATATGAGCAATTTATCTCATAATTTTGCAATTTGGAAATAGACTTTATGTATTTGTTGTGTAAATTGGGAAGCTTCATATTGTTATAAGCAGGGACTAAATTTGATGGTTGTATGATTGTATTTATTTTTTTAGTTATAAAAGATAATCATTTTTTATTTAGACTATATCAAATGTAAGGTGAAACTTTAGATAAAATGTCATTTTAAAAAAAATATTATAATAAATATATAAAATATATGTAGTGTTTCTTTCTTCTACTATAAAGTGTATTGATGGACAATGTTAAATAAATAATCCTCACAAAAAAATTCATGACAAGCATGGTCAATCATTAAATTTGGTCCCTGGTTAGTAGATTTATTTAAACTATCATTAATGGAACTTCGTGGCAACATTTTATGCTTAAATTTTTTAATGGGCAAAGAACATCAACTCATAACTTGCAAAAGGAGCCAAAAATATCATTTAAAGACAAGGTCTTGTAAACAATTATATTGGAATGATTTAGAAAGATTATTATTAATAAAAATAATAATTACAAAAGGTTACATAGTAAGGCAGTCAGTTGGTATTCATAGCTCCAACTCTCTACTAGAGGAACACACTAACTCAAAACAAACAAGACAAAAACAAAAAGTACATGTGAAGCCAGACAAACCAGAGCAACCAAATAAAAAATAAAAATAACTAGAAAGAAGCTTCAATACACTTTTAAATAACATGGGGTAGGCTTATTTCGAGTGATATTTTCCACCCTTGGAATTAGATAACCAAATAATGATGTAAACATCCTCTTTTCCTTATCTTGATGCTCATTTCTTGGATTAGACTGAAAAGGCACAGTTACAACTCCAAGATATTCATTGTCTTTTTTGGTGTCTATCTGCAATTCTGATGAAGCCATTACCTCTTTGCCATTAGCTAAAATCATAAAAGATTTAGAAGTTAACCCATATTTTCCTTGTCTAAACAATTATTTTATTTTCAAATAATTTTAGATTTAATTTTCATTACGCATGAAATTAATGTATGTTATTCCCCATATCTTGATATTGCTAAAAATACATACTATAAATATGTATTATTATCATAGTTATTGGCATAGTGTGGTCATTGATGTCAATATGATATCATTAATGTCAATGTGTGTTGTGATTGATGTCTATATGCATCTGGTGAAGATGCATGGTGAGTGGTATTTGAGGTATGCATCACTTAAGGCTGGTGTTTAGGTAAGCAAGGATATTTGAGGTATCAACATGTAGTTGTCAAAGGTGATCAATGGTAAAGGTTATTTCTGAATGTTATCTTTGTTATTTTAAGGCTTGTGTTAAGTTTGATGTTACTCTAGTGAAATATGATCAAGGTTGATGTTTCTCTAGTGAAGGATGATCAAGGTCATTTTTTAAGTTCTTAGCAAAGAAGAGTGTTGTGATGAGGTTTGTATGAGTTCATTAAAGAGAGAATTTGAAGGAAACATAATTTATCTTCTATTGGTTGATATCAAATTTATTTAAGTGGTGTGATAATACTGTTTAATGAGTGTTCTTGTTTGATAACATTGAGGTAAGCATGCTTGAGTACTAGTTCTTGAGTATAAGGTGTCTTGAGAAGCCTAGTCTAAAACTTGTGAGAAGGTATGAGTATGAAAACTTGGTGAAATGAGTGCACACAAGAATTAGTGGTTTAATAAGGTTTTTTGATCATTTATGGGAAGCATTGGATCACTCATAAGTGTCTCAGGATGAGCCTACAAGGGTAGGGCCTACAGATCTAATTTGTTACTAAACCATTTCTAGACCCTGGTGGCCTAATGAGGCATCATGATGTATTGTTAAGGCCTATGAAGGATTTAAATCAATTTTTAATCATGAGAGAGGTTTCTTGAGAATTTTTATGAGGTATAGAGTACATTAATTATGGAATTAAGGTGTGTTTTTAGGTCTAATGTAGCATGAAGAGACTTTGTGTGAAGGCATTGAGATGAGTGGTCTCAAGCATGTGAGAAGATGTATGGTAGTGGTTAAGAATGGTAAGAGGTTGTATGGAATTTATATGAGTTTTTGAGTGCTTGGATAGTGGTTAGAAGGTCAGACTCAAGGACTAATGTGGTTTGCAGGTTAAGGTCTAGAAATTAAAAAGAGAGATGGTGGAAAAATGAGGCATGGGATTCAGATTTCAAGATAAGAATGATCATGTGAGAATTTTAAATGGTATGATATATTTTCCCAGGTATTATGACCAATTTTGAGGTCAAATTTTGAAGGTTTAGGCTTGAAAAAGTGTTGTAAAGTCTCTCGAGTGCACGGAATGAAGACATGCAAACCCGAAAAGGAATTTCAGGTGTTCATTGGCATGTGTAACCTATATATGGGAACCTAAGATATTCATGGTATATTTGGAATGGTCTTAGCTCAAATTTATAGGCATTATTTTTTGTAATGAGGGTCTAATCTTTATGAATGATCATTAAGAGTGGAAACATGTTTAAACCCTTCTATAACCCTAATCATGACCTGATATGAAATAAATTTTTTTAGGTTATTAGAATGGATTGGTATGGATATTTTAGTGATTTTAGGTTGTATTAAAATATCATATGTATCTCCAGGTGTGATTGAGTCTCCAGGTGAGTGAGTGAATCCTATAGGAAAGGCCTTGTTTCTTATAGATTTAATGTAGTATTCAGAGTTGACCAAGTCAAAGTATTAAAATTATTATATGGATAAAGTTGATACTTTTATTTGATGTACATGGTGGTTTTTGGATAGATTATATCCCTCAAGTGTGCTAAATTAGTCATCTAAATTGACTAGTCACTAAAAGGCCTAATGGTGGAAATAGTGAAAAACCTAGGCAACATTGAGAATATGTTTAGGAATGTGTTATCATAGAATATGAATTATTAAAATTAAATGGAGAGATTTTTTATTAATTTTTAAAAAAAATAATTTTTGGTAGAAGTTTTTGAGGTCAGTATTTATAGTTAAAAACTTGCTCACAAGTTGATCTGTCTGGTGTGGATGAGACAATGAGATGTAAGGTCATGAGATTGGTATACAAGACTAATATTTACTATTTTAACATCTTATATTTATATATAATAATTATATTATGGTATCATAATATCATATACATAAATTATAATTATTTAAAAGTGATCATATAGGTGTTGAGGTCATTGTCACCATGACTGTGCTTTAAGGGAAACTAGTAGATCTAGGTAAGCAAGTTACAGTGATATGTTGTAGGATCTTTGCCCTGAGTTGATTTATTAATGTACATGGTTTTTATATTTATGAATTTTATGTAAATACATATTTTTAATAAGTTTTTATAAATATTTAAATTTGTTGAAATGTTGAATCCAAAATGGCTTGTCTGGATGAGTGAGGTCTGTGAGAGAGAAGGTCAATAAATTGGTCTATAAGAACAATAGTTTCCATTAGAGATTATGATATTTTTATTTTAGTTTTTTATAAGGGTGTTTTAAGATAATTTTAATGCAATTTATTTCCTTTATTGTGTCATTTAATGTGTCATAAGTTCAAGTTTCCATGACTGTGTTTTGAGGCTAGTTGGTAGTTGAAAGTGAGCATTTTGCAGAGAAGAGTTTGAGCCTGTATACCATGAGTTAAAGCATATAATGAAATTTGTGATGAACCTAAGGTCATGAATTTTTTTTTAATGTGATTTATTGATATGGTTATTTGTAAAATTCTTGTTTATGCTTCAGTTGTTCAAGACAGACTTTATGTGTGTATGAAAGCTTATTGTGAACATTGTTTTAAGAAGGGGTTTAAGTGGCGGTCAAACCTAAAAGGTATTATGGAATTAAAGTGAAGTTTTATAAGGTCTATTATATTTTTTTGTGAAAGGATATATTTTTTCATTTAAGTTTTTTTTTTAAAGGGGTTATGAGGTAACATGTTGCCAAAGTAGGCCTAATTTAATTAGTCTCCTTAAGGCTTAAAAGAAGATTTGATCTGTTAAGTTATGGCTGACCTAATGTATTGTTTTATTCATATTTGAAACATATTATAAGACCTATTTTAAGTTTAATCCAATTTTAAAAGTTTTTTTGGCCAACCAAGGTGTATGAGAGCAAGTGACTTGTGTAAGAGCAAGTATATATAGGCCTAATTATGAGAGCTAGACAAGGGAATGCAAGCAAATAAAAGAGCACATTGAGGAGTATAAGGATGTCATGTATACCATAATAGGTGTGTATAGATAAATTCATGAATATCTAAAAGGAGGTATGAGTATGGAGATCAAGGTCATATGACTTGATCAGTCTTGAAGAGACCTAGTAGAGCGAAGAAGCCTAGAGGCAGTTTTGAGAGGGATAGAAGTGTGTAAAGAGATGAATAAGGTGATCATCAACTATTTTAGGATCCACAAGGTGTTATAAAGGTGATCAAGTTTTTTAGGTGGTTTATTTGGTACTGAGTCATTTAGGGGTTGGTGCCTCCTTGTAAGTGGGTGCTTGCTAAAGCCTAGTTGGGTTGGTGCTTAGCTAATTGGGGTTGGTGCTCCATGTGAAGTTGTTGCTTCAATAAAATTTATATTTTGTCTTATAGGAATATATTAAATTTTCATAAATCAATGGGTTTTATTCCTCTTGAGTGTTTCCTACATATATGTTATGTTATCTTGTATTCTTATCTTTCATGCATATCTGGATGGTTACTTAGTCATTGTTTGATATACATGTTTGAATGAATGTTCATGAATGATTAAGTGGTATTGAAGTAAATATTTTAAATATTTATTCATGCCCACCCCACCCAGTCATTGTGATTTCAACAATAGTTCAGAAGTGTAGACACCTTAAATTTACACTAGTAGTTACCCCAAAGGTGCAAGTTACGCTAGAAAGAATGGCATAATTTGTGATTTTGGTAAAGTAAGGTTTTGTAAATTGAAAGAGTGTAATTTGGTAATCATACCTCATTTGAAACTCATGGGTGCTTACCCTATATCATGTTTTATAAATGAAGTTTCAAGCAACACTAATCTAATATTTCTAGTGGAGATGATGGTGGAAAATGAGGTTGTGTGTTCTTTCATATGATTAATGAGATGTATGGGGAGGAGATGTTTTGTTTTAAAATGAGTATGAGAAATGGTGAAGTGTTTTGTAAGGGCAAGGCCATACAAAACATGAAATCAATTAAAAATTTCAAGGCACATTAGGCAGTGAGGGTAAAGCGCAATGAGAGAGTATTTCAAGGAATGGAATCGAAGAAGCCCAAGTAGATACACATACAAACCTATATAACATGTCACTATTTTTATATATAATTTATTAGTATATTAAATATTTTATAATAAACTATAAAATATTATATATTTATGTATAATATATATGTGTGTGTGTAATATTATAATATATTACACTGTTATATTATATAATAATAACAATAACAATAACAATAATAATAATATCGATGAGATGTGGGTGAGTTGGTAAAGTGGCTTGGATGTTTCCAATCCCACCAAGATTCAAATCTCGTCGGGTTTGTGAGGCCAGTTATGGTCACGTGTGGTGTATTTAACCTTATTGGCTATAATTATGGTAATCATGACCATGGTTGTTGTCATTTATCATATCACTTAGGGATCTAGGCCCCTGTATGTGTCCCAAACCAATTATAGCTCCATTCAGAAATTATTGATCTAAAAATAATAATATACTATATTATATTAAATATACTAAATTATATTATTAACAATATTTATCTATATTTATTATTTTATTACAAAATATATATTATTTATATAGATAATATGATATTATAATATATAATTAGCTATTTATTTAAATATTTTTATTAATATATTTAGTAATGGTATATATTATTATTTATATTATATATATAGAATATCTTACAATTCATATCAATAATATATTACTGATTTTGACTTCTTTATCTCTTTAAAACCTAATAATATGACTCTAAAATCAATTAGTCAAAAAAAAGGAAAAGGATTTTTCAATGAAATATGCCTCCTATAGATTCTGATTGACCGATGCAAGGTACCATTTAGTGTCATGTCCCCTCTTTTGGCCTAAGCTTAGACATGACCCTTAATTCTATTTTTTTAGGTGTTCTCCCTTAGTCTAAGGGAAGATGGGAAAAACATAAGCACTAGTTCCCACTCCTTAAAGTTAAAAAGTGAGTTTTCACTTAAGTTATTCTAATTTTGCATCAAGGAGGGTCTGCTTGGAAATAAAGGGCTTCCATAGCCTTTATGTTATTAAAAAGGTACCTAACCTTTCTTATTCATTTAACCCTTCCTATCAAGTGGCATGACATTTTGGAAATGTAGGGTGTATAAATGAAATTACAATTCATGTTTAAGGTTTATGATTTTATGAGATTTGATTTGGAGGTTAAAGCATAGAAAATATTTGCCTAGGTATTAAAGATGAGATCCTTCAAGCCAAGGAAGGTTTAGGGATGAAAACCCGTATTCCTCAACTATGAAAACACTAGTTCAAGTGTTAAAATTGAGCATCAAACTCAGAAATTGAAGATTCCAACCCTCTCCTAGAGTGATGACTTGATTGCTAAGGTTGTTGATTTGGTGCATGAGGCTAGGTGACTTGGTTGGGAACCTAGTGCCTAGGTTTTTTGAAAATTTGAGTGTGGTGAATTAAAACCTACTGTTGAATACCCATTTGGAAGGGCTATGATACAATTGAGGAGTTGAATACCCCTACACTAGGGCTATAAATTGGAGTTTGATCACTTGTTGAATTTTTTGAGTAAGGCAACCTCATTTGGGAGAGGTTTTCACCTTTCTCTAGGGCTTTCCTTGCATCAAAAATATTTATAAAATTTGTATAATTATTTTGTAAATTATCCAATAAATCTTGGCATCAAGTTTCTGAGAAAAACTATTTCTTATAGCTAGAATATTTTGATATATTTTGCAGAATTATTGATCATGAAATATTGAGGGTTTTGAGGTAAAAAGCATGAAATAAATTATAATAATTTTATGAATACAAGTGCCTAGGATTTTAGGGGTGATTTGCATTTTAGATACCCTAATTTTGATTGGAAGGGTTCCTAACTTGTTCCTAGGGTTTGAGGTAAATTTTATATGATTTTGTGAAGTTGTTTAAGCTAGGGTTTACTGTGAAAATTCATAGAATAATTTTATATTGTTAGGGTTTTATGTAAAAATTCATAATTTTAGATTTGTCCCACATTGGGGAAATTACATTTAGGTTAAAATACTTTTTTAACTTAATTTCCAATGCTGAGTGGCTAAGAGGAAAGTAATTATTGAATTTTGGGTGATTATAGTACTCTTGCAAGTATTACTAATAATGGCATCTTTTAAATACTTGTTATCATTTTATCACACATATTATATTTTTAACACACACTTTCCTCAAAGGTTAAAGTTACACCAAAATGGATGTAAATTTACTAAGTTGGTAAATCAGGGTTTTATAAAGTGAAAGAGTGTAAATCAATAATTTTACCTAGCTCAAAACCCATGATCACTAACCCCATCTGATATTTTGTGTACGAAGTGTTAAGAAATAATAATAATATATTTGGTGGACATGATAATGGAAAATTAAGTTTTGTTTTCCTTTAATGGCATGGAAATGAGTCTTGCAGGGAAGAGAAAAATTGTTTCATAGTCAGCTTGAGCAGTGGTGAAATAGTGGGGAAGGACAATGACATACAAAACATGAAAGTGATGAAATATTTGAAGGTGATTTGGGTAGTGATACTGAGAGGCAATGATAAGGTATTTAAGGTGATATACTTGAATATTCCTAGGAAGCTACACGTGAAAATTATGTGACATCCCACATCTATCAATACAGTATATAGCTTCTACTAAACTATTTTAGTTACTTAGCACATGATTGAAACATGTATCATCTCAATGAAAACATGTTTGATATAGAACGTTTCCTATAAAAATGTAGAGAATGCATCATGTGTAAATATAAATGAGTCAAAAATTAATTAGACAAATATGTTGACAATGTTAACCATGTAAAATTAAGTTAGATGATATAAAATGAATTAGATGAAAAATGGAAAGGATTCCTCAATAAAAGATGCCTCTTATATAATCTAATTGATCTATGTAGAATGCCATATGAAAATAAATATGGATACATATATTTCAAATTTTTTTTACATTCTCATTTTTAGTAACACTAAAAAAATATTTTAATCATAACAATAGTGATAATTTCTCTTTATTCAGTGAATGGAGTAAAGGTAAAACTGTCACCATGACCACAAACACTGCCAATGTTGGGTTCTCTGATAGACCTAGGTTCAAATCCCCACTAGTATCTAAACTATAATAGTTTTATCTATTTAAAATCAAGATACAAATAGTCTATTATAGCTTCCTCTATGGAGGTCCTAACTGCCATACTAAAGAGTGTAATCTATGTCAAAAGGTACGTAATTTTTACTTCTAATAAAGCAGAGTTTTGTAAAGAAAATGAGTGTAAATAAGTTATAGTATGCCACTCAAAACACATCACCTCTAACCCTATATCACCTTTGCTACATGAAGCATTAGGCCACAATAATATGATATTCAATTTAATAGTCCTCCCAAAGAATATTCTTCCACACTAGTGCTCCCTTAAATTTCATGTATTTCTGCTAGTAGGGATAAATGAGATGCTTATGGAGACAGGCTCCAATTGTGGCCACCTTTTTTTTTTCCAGCACTCTGAGTATAGAATTTTGGTTTGTTCTTAAGCTAAATGTAATTTCTATAGGTGTGAATATATTGGTATCATAGATAAACAAAAGCTATAAAATAGACTCTGGGAACTCAATGTCTTCTCTCCACATTAGTGACATTACAATTTTAACTTGAGCCGCACATTAGATGTGGATACCTGTTCTAATCAAATCATTTCTTATGACATATAAATCAAGGATGCCACCACCATGCAAGTTATGAACCTGTTTCAAATGGATGCAAGACATTGCAATTTCTTGAATATGGGTTTGTTCCATGATATAGGCACTAAAGGGTAACATATAACTTGAAATACCTCATCACTATCCCTCACCATCACTACCCTGATCACCTTTAAATATTTCACCATTTTCATGTTTTGTATGGCCTTTCCCTTTCTTCCAAATTTTTGAGTATGGTGCTTCTATATGTTCTTAGGTTTGATTTAATTACTCCAGGTGTCAATATATTAGCATCATGGATGAATGGAAGCTAAAAGATAGAATATAAGACCTCAATGTCTTATCACAATATCAAAAATATTGTATCATTCATTTGAGTTACACATGGGACATAGAGCCCTCCTGCATTCAAATTAGCTCTCATGACGTACTCATACACCCTTGACAATAGAAAATGTCCAATCAAATATGTATCCACCTTGATATGAAATAAATGACATATTTCATATTGCACCATCGTCATATAGACGTGTCAATTTAATATTTATAGTAGTCATTTTTGTAGGTGCAAATTATATGGGATAAGTGTTATCCATATGCCATTACAGAGAAATATATTTGTCTTCTAAATGGTAGCATGTTCATTGATGCTAATATTATATCATATTATCATATTATATATTATTATATTATATATCATTATATTTTTATATGTCCCCTTGATGTATGATATCACCTAAAATATGTTGTCATTACACTTCACCATCACTGCACAACTCACCTTGAAATATTTCACTATTTGCATGTTTTGTATGGACTTCCAATTCTTCTAGGGGTCTGAGCATTACATTTACATATGTTCCTAAAATTAATTTAATTGTTATAGGTGTCAATATATTGGCATCGTGGATGAATGGGAGCTACAAGATAGACTCTAGGATGCTAGTGTCTTGTCCCTACATCAGTGGCAATGCAATGCTGATTCAAGCCACACATTAGATGTGGAGTTTTGTTTCCATCAAATCAATGGAAGGGATGTAATATTTTTTTTCATAAAGTGATATTTTTTAAAGTGGAGTGTAAATTAGTATGACCACTGACCCTATTAAATATTTTGTGTATGAAGGTTTAAGCAACAATACTTTTATATTTTTTGTGGAGGTGATAATGGAAAATAAGGTTGTGCATATATTCATATGGCATGGCATTATGTTGTGTAGGCATGATATGTTTTTTTTTCATGGTGATCTTGAGCAATGATGAAGTAGTGGGGAAGGGGAAAACCATAAAGAGAATGCAAGTGGAAAAATATTTTAAGGTGAGTTGAGTGGTGATGGTGAGGGGAAATGATAGTATATTCAAGGTGGTATTGTACACCATAGGGGCCATATTGTACACCAAACCTAGATTCAAGGTAACTAGTGAATTTATATATTCTAAACCCATTACATAAGTGTACATAGCTTACATGTAGTTTACATCTTTGATTGGCCATTTTTTATTAGCAATGGTGGACAAGGACATCATGAGAGATGATTTGATTGTGGCAGGGCTCCATGTCTCATGTGTAAGTTGAATCAATGATGCAATACAACTAAGGTGGGGACAAGACATTGAGGTTCCAAAATCTAGATTTATATATACTAATTTTAAATATAATATATTATATAGATAACTATATTCTATATTTATAAGTATAATTATTATCAAATGTTATTGTAAGATATATATATATATATATATTACTTTTATATATTATTAGTAATATATCTAATAAAAATATTATTGGTATTGCATATTAATATATCATATATAACTATATATAAAATTGAACAATAGATTTTTTGGTGAAATTGTGTGTATGTTTTCAATCACACAGACTGTGAACACATCAAATATATTATATATGTTACATTTTTATTATAATAATTTTAATATAGATATCAATGTTTAAATATATATTTATAATCGTAATATAAAATTATATTATATAATATATTTATAATTTTTAGTAATATGATCTATTATTATTATATTAAAATATTATATATTATTATAGTTAATATAGTTGTAAAACATATATATAAAATGTAGGGCATTAGTTGCATGTATGATTTATGACATCTATGCCATGCAAATGCCAAGTGATATTTGCTCATCTCTTTCTTGCCATTGTCAGAGATCAATTTGAAAGTATGTTTTAAACTTTCACATCTTTCCCATCTCCCTGAAGATGAGTACACATAATGTACTTAAAATGCTGGTTAAAGTTTTTACATACATGATGAATCAAGAGAACCATCTTTCAAATCACATACATCATGAAAACCTAACTAATATCTCAATTGTGTATATGTGTCACTGTCATTCAAAAGTAGGTGTTCTCGGCACTTACTTTCTATGAATCTCTTATTTCTTATTTCAAATAATTTATATGACTAATACATCAATCATGTCCATAGCTCCCACTAGTTTTATTTTTTATTAATTTGATCCTCTCTACTTGAACCTATGACTGAAGTTCTTACCACGATATTATTTAGAGCTACATTTCAAACAAGTGGAAGAAGGTTGAAGACCCTATTGGATATAAAGTCATTGTTTATATTACACCACATAGCTAGAAACTCTACTTGATATCCCACTTTATGTGAAAAAATTCTTCACATGTTAAATATATGAGCAGTCAAAATCCAATACAACATCATCCAAGTGTGAATATTTACCTCTTCACCACCTGATCTCAGCTTTGATCTAATGCAAACATCTATTTCCATCCATTGTCCATGCTCCACATTCATCTTCACACTCCATACATTGGTTAGGCAAGATTCCATCATTCCATTTCCTCTACTACATGGTTTACGTATTTCACAATATATAGACCTAATCTACCCCTTGTAAATACTAATAAGCATATCGCGGTTTATAATACATCAATTTTACAAGGACCCTATAATACATTTATAAAATGAATGCCCTCTTCCAAACCCCATTACTCATAGTGGTTTTGTATTTTACCCTATTTCCCCACTATTCATAAAGATCAGATTCCTTCAATGGCCAACCCCAACCCTCAACTTAGTGCCATCATAGGCTTGACATTTACATCCACATGTCCAATCAAAACCAATTGTTTAAAACCTAACTCATCTTTACCTACTATTTAACTGGTAAATACCATGTTACATGAAATTTATCATCTATGGCTACATTAAAATTTGTGAACAGTTCATTTTCATATAATAAATTAAATAATCATTTCTTTGATAGATAAATTAATGAACAAACGTGACTGCAAAGTCATTTGGGTAATACCTATGCTATATTATACACATGTTATTGTCTGAATAGTAAAAAAGCTTAAGGAAAATAGGTTGTGTTTATAATATGGATACATGTGATAGTCTTGTATTTTCTATGAAGTCATATTTAAAGATCTGAAGATGAATCTAAGTATGTGACTTGGCAATGAAACACTCTGGCATAAAAATATTTAATAGTTATTACTTATCATGATTTTAGGGTATTTGTTTATTTGTTGATCATTAATTTAATTAAGGTTTTATTCGTGTATTTGTCTATTTTTTATGGTCCTCAATATTTGTCTAACTTCCTCAATGCTTCATCTCCCTCTCTCTATTCTCTCTTGTCTCAGGCTCTATCTCATAAATGTCCCAACATTTCTGAAACTTGTCAGAAATGTACAAATGCTTCTAGATCTATTTTTTAATCATTGTTTGGTTAGAGTGTGCTCACCCACATTGTCCTTTTTAGTTTTTAGATGTCAATTTGTGTGCCAATAAGATCTTGATTTGAATTCCATTTTTTATAAATATAAAAGCATTGTAGTTTATTTAGAATGGAGTGATATCAAAAGATTATAAATGATATTGTTTTTTAATAATTAATATATTATAAACTAGTGATTTTGACTGGAGCAAAAAACCAAATATAAGAGACAACAAGGGGCCTATTCTATATGTTACACAAAAGTAATGAATCTAATATACAAAAAATACCACATAAATGTCTTTCATTAGACAAAGAAATAATTATGTTCAAATACTTTGAGAGAGAAAGAATCAAACAAGATGAAACAAAAGTGGAAGTGGATTCATGTTATACGAAAGCAAAGCCACTAAGACCAAAAAAAACAAAAAAAAAACAAGAAAATAAGGGTGGAACTATCCACACATAATAACCAATCTTATTCCTCTATGAGAAAGAGGAACCTTTAACAACCACAACAAACTAATCTTAAGCAATCCTGATAAATCTCTCTTCAGATGCCCAACCTTCATGAGTTACCTTTTGTGCTTAGTCATGAGAAAATATTTAGCCAAAGCCAAGCAAAAATAAAGAATATAGGCTGAATAAAACCTTCATCCAAAAAAAAAACATAAATCCACTCAACATCAATGTTGGTCACCTACTAAGATCAAATTAGAGGATCAATAGATAAGCAAGCCACTAAGGGTGATAAAGGGTGCAGGATTATTTAGTTTGATGATTGCACCATAAAAGGTTAGCATCAGGGGACATCCTTTTTTTTACATAAAATTTGTGAGTAAGGATCAACCAATGAGGGATCCAAAGAAGTACAATCTATTGCATGATGACTGAGATGGTTGTAATGAAATCATTCAAGGGGAAGACCTTCATAATTAAGGAACTAAATCCATGAACCATGAGAAAAATCCAACTTAATCAAATGATAAATAAGCTTAGATAGATATAATATAACACATACTCTAACAAACCTACTTCCTAAATAAACCTCATCAAAATTAATGAAAGATCCCACTAGGTTAGCTAGTAATTTGATACGATCAAGATTACTCATGATAGGTGGAAGGTGATAAAGCCTAACCCAAAAAGGTGATTTTGTGATTTTTTACACTATTAGATAACAGAAAGGAGACCAATGGTAGAGAAAGATCCCAAATTTGTTGAAGAATTGTGGTCTTGAGGACTAGACAATCTCCTTGTTAGTAATGCTCTAGAAACTAAAAAGGAAGAATCCATGTCTAAGCAAGGAGAAAGAAGCTTCAATAATATAGTTGAAAATCGATTATGCATGATATTGTTAAAATTCTATTGAGAAATTGTATAATCCTACAAAGATCAGGAAATATTCATAGTAGTTATCATTGTCTAAAGCTAATATTTATCATGGATCTCTTTTGGCACATGACCTATAATTTTGTATATCACTAAAATGTTAATCATTTACACAATTTACACCATTTTATCGAGTGGTTTACACCATTTTTGGACCTGATAATTAGATGTTATTTATTGATCCCTTCTAACCTTAAACACAATCTCCTAAAGCTTACTTTGTTTTCTTTAAGTTTCAAATATTATTGCTACTTAGGGGCAAGGAGAAGAAATTATATTTTTTAGGTTATAAGTGTTACAACATGCAAACTAGAGTGAGGAAATAATAAATTAGGACTGGGTGAACATAGTTGTCAACACATTTTGGACCCTTTTGGTCTTTTGCTAGAAACCTCCCATTTGTTTTGAAAATTTGATTAGATTGACATTTTTAACTAGGTTTACACCTAATAATTTTAGGTGCATGTTTCCATGTTTAAATATAGATGATTATCATAAAATCATGATATTAAATAACTATGTATCTAAATCTTATGTATATATACTATTACTAGATTTAGAATAATTAATTAGGTCTTACAAATAGTTAATCATTATTTACATATATTTGCGATGCTTAATTAAATTAATTAGGTTATTGGTATTGCATTTAGTTGTAAACCACTTATCCATATCAAATTTTGGTGAACTTTCTTTCTTATATGTTCCTTCAGGTTTCATCATTTGGTAAAATGAGCTACCTTTTACCTCTTTAACTTTATATCTTACCTATATTGTGTTGGATCTCAATTTATTTCTTATTTATAAGATTAATTATATTTCGCATTCTTAAATTTAATATCTTTAACTTCCAATTTTCTTAATTTTTTAGATCCCAAACCTTAAGTTGTTTCCATAATTGAATATAATTAAAACCTAATATGTTTACATGTGTGTTATAACTTTGTTCTATAATAGATATAAAAACTCCATTCAAAAATCATGATTTACGATCCTGTCCTCCCATATAATTTACTTAATTAATGTACAATATTGTCCTAAATGTTTTATCAAATATAACCTAATATTGTCCTAAATGTTTTATCAAATATATTATAATAACAAAAGTTGTATACTCAAATAAATGGTTAACTATAAATGTACAATATAATACAACAATAATACTTAATTAATAAATGAAACATTAGATAATAGAATAAAAATAATTACAACAACAATGTTTAATTAATAAATAAAACATTGGATAATACAATTAATAAAAATAAATGGAAATGGTGGAGGTACCTATATGTATGCATCATCAGGAGAAAAGACATCCTCACTCAACATTATTAGTTGTATCTCTTGTAACCTCTTAAAATAATGTAATTTTCATCATGACAAGCTGATAGAGACATGGAGACCTATGATCATCCATAGGGAATATGGAATTGACCAATACTATACAGGTGGTCTGTCAGTGTTATAAATTCAAAAAAAATTCTAAAGAAAACACATTAGAAAATTGATGAGGCCAAGAATGGCCTGTACAAATGAAAAATAAATCACATGAATTTAATAAATGAATGGAGTGGTAGATACATTTCTAAAAAACATATAGAGAAATGAAATAAAGTTATGAGATGAGTTTTATAGGACCAAAAATGTTGAGTCATATAAAAAATCGATTATTTGAGGTATTTCTTAAATGTTAAAAAAAAATTAAGGTTGTTCAGTCATACTTGTTGGTAACTTGGCCCAACTATTTTTTTTTATTGAAATATATAAAAATTACAAAAAGAATTTAGTGCTCATAAAAGCACCTGAAGGGTAGAGACTGTTGGCAACCTTTAAACACTAGAAAGTAAGAACAATAAAGTGCTGGCAACAAACATAATCATCTAAAACATTAAAAATATACATTATAATATCATTATGTCTACTGATCCATGTAGGAACAACCATAGGAGAGGCCTATCAACTGTCATGCAAAAAAGTCTTCACTTCCTGGGCGGTACAAATCTTCTTATTACTTAGTAGCTGATTCACTTGGTATTTAATTTGTTGAATCTGGAGAGCCATCAGTGTATTCTTCTTTGATTCTACCTGACATTGAGAGAAACAAAAGCAAGACAAAAAAATTATATTAGAGTAAAATCTTAGAATTACAAATTCCTAGTGATCATTATGCTCAAAAACTGCTCTGCATCTATTACTCAAAAGGTGCATCAAAATAACATGTATAACACAATTAGTTATAAAATTATCATGTAATCCAAACCCTAATAAAGCATCTTTATAGTTAAGCTTATGTCTAAAAGTAGAAGGGAAGTCACAAAACATTGAATTCTATTATTTTTTCACATACAAGCATCCCCAGAAGATATGTCTCATACTTTCATGTTGATCACAAAAGGGACAGTTAACAGGTTGGATCATAATACATTTTAACCTGTCCTCAAAGGGTAGTTTGAAATGTAGTATGTTCCAACCCATCAATTGAGTATCAGAATCATCATTTGATTTCCAAATTTGAGCAGTGATTTTTGTCCAATATATTTCACTAATCCTTTAGTTTGATTTTCTATTCAAATGGGGATTTAAAGGCAATTTAGGAAGCAATTGTATGTATATCTTCTTTAAAGGAAAAAAAGAGAAAAGGATAAGATGGCAACCATAACCAGTCTTTGAAAACATTACATTGGATAGGAGTACATATCTTCATAGATAATTCTAGAGGCTCCAAAGACTGTAAAAAAACCAAATATGGTTTATATTTATTGCTCAAGCCAAATAAAGTTTTAATAGTCTATTATGGAAACCAGCTCAAAGTAGTAAAATCCCAAATATCTCTAAGACAACAAATTCTCTTGTTAAATAGAAAATAGGATTATTTAGATCAACTTAAGGCAAGAGGCTGGCCTTGATAACGAATATGCTTATTTAATAATTTATATATTATAAACTAGTGATTTTGACTTGAGCAAAAAACCCAATATAAGACACAACAAGGGGCCTAGTCCATATGTTATAGAAAAATAATCAATCTAATATAGAAAAAATACCTCATAAATGTCCTCCATTAGATAATGAAATAATTGTGTTCAAATACTTTGAGAGAGAAACAATCAAACAAGATGAAATAAAAGTGGAAGTGGATTCATGTTATAAAAAATCAAAGCCACTAAGACCAAAAAAAAAAGAAAAATAAGCAAAGAAGGGTGGACTATCCACACATAATAACCAATCTTATTCCTCTATGAGAAAGAGGAACCTTTGATGACCACAACAAACTAATTTGAAGCAATCCTAATAAATCTTTCTTCAGATGCCCAACCTCCATGAGTTACCTTTTGCGCTTAGTCATGAGACAAAATTTAGTCAAATCCAAGCCAAAATAAAGGACATAGGTCGAATAAAACCTTCATCCCCCAAAAAAATCATAAATCCACTCAACATCAATGTTACCCACCTACTAAGATCAAATTAGAGGATCAACAAATAAGCAAGCCACTGAGGGTGCTAAAGGGTGCAAGACTATTTTTTTTTTTTTTTTGATTTCACCATAAAAGGTTAGAATCAAGGGGCATCCTTTTTTCTCCATAAAATTTATGAGTAAGGATCAACCAATGAGGGAGCCCAAGAAGTGCAAGCTATTGCTTGGTGACTGAGATGGTTGCATTGAAATCATTCAAGGGGAAGACCTTCATAATTAAGGAACTACATCCATGAATCATGAGAAAAATCCAAATTAATCAAATTAAAAATAAAATTAGATAGATTTAATAGAACACATACTCTAACAAACCTACTTCCCAAATAAACCTCATCAAAATTAATGAAAGATCCCACCAGGTTAGCTAGTAATTTGATACGATCAAGATTACTCATGACAGGTGGAAGGTTATAAAGGCTAATCCAAAAAGGTGATGTTTTTATATTTTTTACCATTGTATCAAAGAAAAGAGACCAATGTTAGTGAAAGATCCCAAATTTGTTGAAGAACTGTGGTCTTACAGACTAGACAAACTTCTTGTTAGTAATGCTCTAGAAACTAACAAGGAATAATCCATGTCTAAGCAAAGATAAAGAAGCTTCAATAATAGAGTTGAAAATCAATTATGCATGATATTTTTAACATTCTATTGAGAAATTGTATAATTCTACAAAGATCAATAAATATTCATAGTAGTTATCATTGTTTAAAGCTAGTATTTCTCATGGATCTCTTTTGGCACACGACCTATAATTTTGTATATCACTAAAACTTTAATCATTTATATAATTTATCACTTTTATACATATTTTATTGAGTGGTTTACACCATTTTTGGACCTGATAATTAGATGGTATTTATTGATCCCTTCTAAACTTAAAAAAAATCTCCTAAAGCTTACTTTGTTTTCTTTAAGTTTCAAATATTATTGCTACTTAGGGGCAAGGAGAAGAAAGTATATTTTTTAGGTTACAAGTGGTACAACGTGTAAACTAGAGTGAGGAAATAATAATTTAGGATTGGGTGAACATAGTTGTCAACACATTTTGGACCCTTTTGGTCACTTGTAAGAAGCATCCCTTTTTTTCGAAAATTTGATTAGATCCACATTTTTAACTAGGTGTACACCTAATACTTTTAGGTGCATGTTTCCATGTTTCAATTTAGATGATTATCATAGAATCATGATATTAAATATGTATCTAAATCCTACGTATATATACTATTACTAGTTTTAGAATAATTAATTAGGTCTTACAAATAATTAATCATTATTTACATATATTTGTGATGCTTAATTAAATTAATTAAGTTATTGGTAATTCATTTAGTTGTAAACCACTTATCTATATTACATTTTGGTGAACTTTCTTTATTATATGTTCCTTAAGGTTTCATCATTTGGTAAAATGAGCTACCTTTTACCTCTTTAAATTTATATCTTACCCATATTGTGTTGGATCTCAATTTATTTATTATTTCTAAGATTAATTACATTTCACATTCTTAAATTTAAAATCTTTAACTTCTAGTTTTTTTAAATTTTTTAAATCCCAAACCTTAAGTTATTTCCATAATTAAATTTAATTAAAACCTAATATGTTTACATTTGTGTTATAAATTTGATCTATAATAAATATGAAAACTCCATTCGACAATCATGATTTATGATCCTATCCTACCATATAATTTACTTAAATGTATAACTCCATAGTGTAAAATCCTAAATGTTTAATCAAATATACTATAATAACAAAATTTGTGTACTCAAATAAATGGATAATTATAAATGTAAAATATAGTACAATAATAATACTTAATTAATAAATGAAACATTGGATAATAGAATAAAAATAAGTACAACAACAATATTTAATTAATAAATAAAACATTGGATAATACAATAAATAAAATAAATGGAAATGGTGGAGATACCTATATGTATGCATCGTCGAGAGAAAAGACATCCTCACGCAACATTATCGATTGTATCTCTTGTAACCTCTAAAAATAATATAATTTTCATCACGACAGGTTGATAGTGACATAGAGACCTATGCTTATCCATAGGCAATATGACATTGACCAGTATTGTAGAGGTGGTCTGTCAGTGTTATCAATTCAAAACTATTTCTAAAGGAAACACATAAGAAAATTCATGAGGCCAAGAATGGCCTATACAAATAAAAAATAAATTACATGAATTTAATATATGAATGGAGTGGTAGATGCATTTCTAAAAACATAGAGATAAATGAAATAAAGTTATGAGATGAGTTTTATCGGGCCAAAAATGTTGAGTCATATAAACAGTTGATTATTTGAGGCATTTATTAAATGTTAAAAAAAATTGAAGGTTTTTCAGTCATACTTGTTGGTAACTTGGCTCAACTATTCTTTTATTGAAATATATATAAATTACAAAAATAATTCAGTGCTCATAAAAGCACCTAAAGGGAAGAGACTGTTTGCAACCTTTAAACACTAGAAAGTAACATGTCTAACACCATTATGAGCAAAAATTTCTTTGCATTTGTTTCTTGGAAGGTGCATCAAAATAACATATCTAACACCATTTATTATAAAATTATCATGTAATCCAAACCCTAATAAAGCCTCTTTCCAGTTAAGCTTATGTCCAAAAATAGAAGGTAAGTCACAAAACATTGAATTCCATTATTTTTTCACAGACGGGCATCCCCAGAAGATATGTCTCATACTTTCATGTTGATGACAATAGGGAGTGTTAATAGGTTGGATCAGCATAAATTTTAACCTATCCTCAAAGGGTAGTTTGAAATGTAATATCTTTCAAGCCATCAATTGAGTATTATAATCAACTTTTAATTTCTAAATTTGAGCAGTGATTTTTGTCCAATATCTTTCACTGATCCTACAATTCCAATTTCTATTCAAATGGGGATTTAAAGGTAATTCAGGAATAAATTGTGTGTATATCTTATTTAAAGGAATAAAGAGAAAAGGATAAGAAGCCAACCATAACCAGTCTTTTGAAAACATTACATTGGACATGAGTACATAGCTTCATAGATAATTCTAGAGGCTCCAAAGACTGTAAAAAAAATCAAATATGGTTTATATTTATTACTCAAGACAAATCAAGTTTTAATAGTTTGCTATGGTAACCAGCTCAAAGTAGTAAAATCCCAAATATCTCCAAAACAACAAATTCCCTTGTTAAATAAAAAATAAGACTATTTAGATCAGCTTAAGGCAAGAGGATGGCCTTGATAACGAATATGCTTGTTTCCCCAAATAGAAGAGGTGGAAAAGATGAACCCATGCTGCAAAGAAGCATCCCTTCTTTTTAAGAAGTGATAAATATATTGCCAAGCCTTATAAATAGATTATAAGGGTGGTGAAGTTTTCATAGAGAAGAATGAAACATCGATAATTTTGTCCAACCATCCCATTAGCTGCCATTTGCCTTTCACTGTAGCTAGGCTATTTCTTTTCTGTATAAATTTTTTCCATGTTTCATCATCTCTGACAACACTAAAAATCCATGTGGCCACTAAACAAACCCCTTGTGTTTTTGGATCTATTAGCCCCAAACCACCTTTATATTTAGGCTAAGTATAATGTGTCCATGATGTGGATCAAAACCAACATTACCATCCCATTTAACCTATAGAAATCGTTGAATAATTTTTATTAAGTCTTCATAACCTTTTTTTGAAGGCATCTAGTAGGATGAGTAATAAACATGTGTGGCAAGAATTTTTTTTTAGCTACTTAGATCTTATTTACCAAAGAGAGGATTTTATTTCCCCATCTAAAAAGTTTGCTCTTAACTTTGTTAAAGTACCAATTCCACATATCAGAGAGAGAAATTGTAAGACCAAAAGGGATCCCAAGGTACCTTGTAATCTCACCATGTTTAATTGGTTTCCATTCATGAGGTATCCATTGAGGAACACACCTTGATTGGATCATCAAAAAAATTGTTTTATCATGAGCAAGCTTAGATCATGAAACTGAATAATACAGTTTTAAAATAGCTATCATATTATTAATGCCTTTTTCATAATTTTGAAGGAATAATAAGCTATCATCAACATAAAGTAAATTGATTACAACAACATTATGAGAAATATAAATTTATGAGATGATTTTTATTTTATTGGTATATTGAAGCAGATAACCCAAGACATCAGTTGTTAGGACATAAGGAAAGGAGCTAAGGGGCATACTTGTTTGATGGATCTTTGTAAAGAAAATGGGTCTATCATCTTATTTTTAATAATAATCTGAGCATTAACATCTTGCAAAAGCATTTGGACATGAGCTCAAAATTTTATACTGAAACCCAACCATTATAACATTATAAGTATGAAACTCCAACGTATTATATCATATGATTTATCAAAATCAAGTTTGATTAAAATAAAATTTTGTCCCATTTGTTGATCCCATTCACATGTTTCCCATGCAAGAATAATATTATAAAGGATATATCTTCCTAAAAGAAACATAATTTGTTTATCTCTTACAATTCCTTGCACCACTGGTTTAATCCTCTTAGCCAAGGCTTTTGTAATGATTTTATAAGAGGTATTAAAGAATGTGATGGGGTGCCAACTAGATATAGAATCTTCCTTTTTCCCTTTAGGGAGGAGTTCGATTATGCCACCATTAATGTTTGGTCTTAATGGTCCTATCTTAAACACTTTCAAGTAAATGCAATAGAAATCTTCCTTAATAAGATACCACATACCCTAGTAGAATTCCATTGGATGCCCATCATTTCTTAGACTTTTGTAAGGGTCCATAGAAAAAATGGATTTTTCCAATTCTTATAAGGAAATAATTTTATCTAAAAATTACTATATTCAAAATCTATTTTTTTACAAATATGATCCCTAACAATATCCTCAAGAGCTTGTTGATTATCCTACCATTGATCATCCTTAAAGAGCTCCTCATAAAACCTTTTAAATAAAGTACATACATCAGAAGGATTAGATTGAAGCACTTTAAATTCATTCTTTATAGTGTCAATTCTTTCCTTTTTATGTTTTTAATTAAGGTAGCTAAAAAAATACTTAGTACCCTTGTTACATTCTTTGATCCAGTGTAATTTGGAACTGATTTTAGCCCCTTCTCCTTTATAATTATCAATTTTATGCAATTTCACTTCTATAGCAGCAATGGGAATTTGAAGTCTAGTATTGTTAGGATCAACATTAACGAGTTTTATATCATGAACAAGTTTCCCTTGGAGATATTTTCCCCTTATTTTTCATTTCTAAGCCATTATATTACCAAATAAATGAAGAAAAGTGTTACATTAATAAATGGATGCACACCACCAATCAATCCAAAATACTTGACATTTGAGATATGGAAATGCTACATAGAATGGGCTGGTGATTTGAAATAATGGTGGAATAATCCACCTGAACATAAAAACCCATCGAGTCATGGACCAATGGTAAAATAGGGGATAGATAAAATCTATCCAGCCTACTCAATTTCCTATCACCACCCATCCTATAGTTAGACCAAGTGAACTAATTTGTGGTATCGTTGGTGAATTTGTCATGAATGGGGTCTACAACACCCAAGAAATTTTGATATAACAACCAACTATCAAATTATTCTTTGTTAAGATTGTGTTTTTTAGGCCAAATATGATCTTGATGAAGTTCTACCATGTTAAAATCACCACCTAGGATCCAATCCATAGTAAGTAAACTATTGGACAACCAATCCCAAAGTTCAGTTTGCTCTTTTGTTAAATTTGGGGCATAAATCGAGCAAAATCCAATGAACTATTCATTGATAATGGTAAGGGACCAAACATAGTTGTGTGAAGGGTCTTCACCTTTATCAATTATATGTTTATAGATCCATGGTGAAAACCCAATAATAACTCCACTTCTGCTATCTATATGATATGTATGCAAAAAAAACATCTTTCCAAACATTGCCTAAAGATGCCTCAAGTCTAATATTACTGAGTTTAAATTCTTGAAGGAATAACACATTAGGCCTCCATTTCATAACCACTTCTTTTACTTTAAACTTACGATGAGGGAGTGAAATCCATCTTACATTCCAAGAAATTAAGTTATAATTCATGATGAATATTAATAGAATCATCATCCTATGTCAACATGTTAAACTTGTTAGCAAGAGTAACATCATGATCTTTCGATTGTCGATCATTAGGGGTAAAAAAAAAGGTGACCTAGATCCGTGGCAAGGGCAAAGAAGAGGGGAAGAGGAATCACAAGCAAGAGGTTGAGGAGAGGAATGATGAAGAGCAGTGATGGATTCATAGATAGAGGGTACGGGAGATGAAGGAGGGGGTGAAGATGAATGATCCTAGGATGAAAAATGAGAGAGAGGAGGAGAAAAATAACTAGATGGCTCTTTCCTATTTCTAACCATTATCCACTTGTTTGACATAGCCACATATTTAAATGAAGGGGTAGACTATACAGGGGTATGGGTAGGAGCAGGGGTAGGCAACAAGTAAGGAGTATGTTGGGGGATGGAAGGAAGATATACTTAGTTGGGGGATAAAACATGGCCACTAGATGAATAGGGATTCAGGGGTGGCTAAGTGAATTTATTATTCCTGATAAGACACTCATGAATCAGATGGCCTTCTTTATGGAAATAAAATCAAGCATTTGGCTTATTCAAATAGACTAGAGGCTGATCCAATTCAAAACCTAGACCAATAATTTTAATTTTATCAAGGAATGATCCATTCAAATCTATTTCCACACAGACTCTTGGATGAACCCTTAAACTTGAATACTTATAAAATTTATGCTTGCACCAAATTACTCTACCCAAATGGGTCATAATATCATTTAAAAATGGTCTAAAATCTAGATTAAGATAAGGTAGCTCAACCCACATAGGATAATGAGAGTGAGATGGTCCTTCAAGATAAAATTGAAGCTCCAAGATTGAAGGTAATAGACTTGCCCTTAGATAACCCAAGTGCCATATTGCAAAATAAATTGATCATGATCTACTGATTTAAACATGCAAGACACATAGCCTTTTTATAATCCTCTTAATACCTCAATTTCCCATTCCCTATTTTCCCGATTCATACGAGCCCATTCATAAAAATTTGCTTCACTAGGAATCCCTCTTAGAAAGAACAAAATAATAGTTTTATTTTGGAATTCAAAAATAACATCAATAATATCACCAAGAAGTCATATTTCTAAGGTTTTACTCAAATCAAAGTGTGGTATATCTTCAGGATTCAGATCATCTGACTGTGTCTTCTCCATGGCTACAACTTTATGGTTCCCTTTGGTAGCTATGATGTAGAAGAATAGGCCAACCTTCCAGAGGCCATAACTTTTGACTCATAACTCTGTTTGAGATCTTCCACGTGCCAAAACGACCATATCAAAAAGGTTATTGTTGTCCTAGGTTGTTTAATTAGCCTAAAAATGTTTTTGATATTTTTTAGAGACCATACGTGATCATTTGAGGGTTCAAAATTATGATTTAATGATTTTTTTGGGTTTTTTCTATTTTTAGACATTATATATTTTTAGAATTGGAAGTCAACCTCAGTTGAATTTCATCCCATAGTCTAATTATAGTGCTTATGATATTTTGAGAGATTTTTGGGCTATTTCAAGAGTTTTTAAAAATAGAATTTTTTTTTTGATTTTATGTTTTTTTTTTCAAATTTTGCATGTAAACTCTAATTTTTGAGTTGAGGCTTATTTAAGCATGGTTTGGGTTTGTAATTATTTCAATCAATCAATATGAATCAATTCTGAATATTGTTTCAATATCTTGTCCTGTTGGTAATTTTTTTATTCTTGTTAGTTTCTGGGTTCATTTTCCGATATCAAAGCAAGTTTGAATCTTAAAGGAGAGAAGAATAGTGAAAGGATGAGGAGGTATGATACATTGAACTAGATTATACAATAAATATAGAGTCAAGTTCAATAATCAATAGAGATTATCACCAATCAAGCAAGGAGACAAGGTGGTGATGAGGAAGACATAGATCATGATAAATAAATTCAACAAGAAGAAGAACAATAAGAGTAGCCACCATCGATGGAAGAGAGGATGGTTTGGGATTTAGAAAGAAGAAATGAAGGAATCAATGTTAATTTTATAGATTATAGAGGTAGTTTAAAACTAGAGGAGTTAATAGATTGGATGAATAGCATGGAGAATTTTTTCAAGTGGAAGACTTTGAGAGAAGACAAGAAGGTAAAGTTTGCATGCACAAAATTGAAAGGTCATGCAATGATTTGGTGGGATCACCTGTAGAAAGAGAGGCAGAGAAAGGTAAAGAGAAGATTAATTCATGGAAAAATATGGAGAAGAAGCTGAGGGAGAAATTTATTCTTGTGGATTATGCACAAACCTTATAAAGAATATATTAGAATTTGAGGCAAAAAGATCACAGTATACAAGAGTATACAGATGAATTTTACAAGCCTTCCATACGAGTAGAGCATGATTAAATAAAAGATCATATGGTTGAAAGGTATGTAAATAGTTTGAAATTTTCTATTCAAGATGAATTAAGCATGAATAAAATAATTAACATGGAGGAGGCTTATTAATTAGCTTTGAAGGTAGAAGAAAAATAAAATAGATAGAATTTTAGAAGGACATCTATTGGTTCAAAACGAGATGGATCCCCTCCAATAAGGGGAAGAGGTGTGTTTAATACCACCACAGGTGGTTTTAATGCCAATAAAGATGAATCATCACATAATGCAGAAAGGCAAGATGATAATAGGCAAGGGTTTCAATACCAACAAAGAGGAAGAGGATTTTAGAGAGGACAAGGTTACGAGGGTGCTAGAGGATTGTTTTTGAATCAATGAATATCTTATGTTTATTATAGATGTGGAGAAGAAGGGCACAAATCATTTAAGTATCCAGACTATCAAGATCAAGAAAGGAGGCAAGAATATCATCTAAGAGTAAATCTAGTTGAGGCTGAAATAGAAGAGCAGAATACTGAAGTTAGACCAACTGACATTGGAGAGAATCTCATGATGAGAAGAACCATGATTGCTTCAAGGAAATATCAAGTGCATAATAAAGAAAGTGGTGATGCATGGCTGTGATTAAATATTTTTCAAATGAGATGTACTTTAGGTGGAAAGGTATGCAAAGTAATTATAGATGGTGGTAGTTGTGAAAATATGGTTTCTAAATAAATGATTGAGAAACTAAATATGCAATGTGAAAAGCATCCTAACCCTTATGGATTTCATGGTTTAAGAAAGGGAATGAGGTTACATTGGATAAAAAGTGCTTAATCAAGTTTTCTATATGAAAAACTTATAATGATCAAATATGGTGTGATGTTATTCTGATGGATGCATGTCATGTGTTATTGGGGAGACTGTGGCAATTTGACAGGAAAGTAGTTCATGACGGAGCAAAAAACACATACACTTTTTGGAAAGGTGATACAAAGGTAGTTTTGTTACCTCTTAAAAAAGAAGAGATGAGAGAAAGCATGCTCTGTACTAAAGAGTTTATCCAAGATATGAAGGTAGTAGGTTGTTGTTATGCACTAGTAGCAAAGAATGAAGAAACAAAAATGGTGTCAATACCAATAGAAGTAGTAAGAGTGTTGAAAGAATATGTAGATGTTATGCTTGATGAATTACCAAATGATTTACCACCGAGGAGAGATATTCAACATCAAATTGATTTGATTTTAGGATCAGCTCTACCCAATCAAGCAGCTTAGAGGATGAGTCCAAAAGAACATGCATAATTAAATAAATAAGTTACTGAATTGTTAAGGAAGAAATTGATAAGTGAGAGTATGAGTCCATGTGCAACACCAACATTGCTAACTCCAAAGGAAGATGGATGATGGAGAATGTGTGTGGATAGTAAATCAATTAATAAAATTACAATAAAGTATAGGTTTCTTATACCTCGTTTAGATGATATGATGGATGTGCTTGCAGGAGCAAAATATTTTACCAAGATTGATCTAAGGAGTGGCTATTATTAGATTCAAATTCATGAAGGAGATGAGTGGGAAATGACATTCAAGACTAGATATGGATTATATGAGTGGATGGTGATGCCACTCAGGTTATCTAATACACCTAACACATTTATCAAGGTGATGAATACAGTGCTACAAGAATATATAGGTAAGTGTATGGCTATTTATTTTGATATTCAGTAAGACTAAAGAAGAACATTTATAAAATTTGAGAATGGTAATGGATTTATTAAGAAAGGAGACGTTGTATGTAAATTTGAAGAAGTGCAAGTTTATGTAGAATAGTTTGGTGTTTTTGGGATTTGTAGTTTTGACAGATGGTGTGAAAATGGAAGAGAATAAGATAAACACAATTGTTGAGTTGCCTATTCCAAAAAACATTATAGAGGTAAGGAGTTTCCATGGTTTAGTAACTTCTTACAAAAAATTTGTTAAAAATTTTAGTAGTATTCTAGCACCAATAACAGATTCCATGAGAGGGAAATAATTTTCATGGACTAGATCAGCGATAGAAAGATTTGAAATTTTGAAGAAGAAGATTATAAAAAGGCCAATTTTAACATTACCAGATTCTAACAAAGTGTTTGATGTTGATTTTGATGCTTCGTTTGTGGGAATTGGTGTTATGTTGAGTTAAGAAGGAAATCCAATAGCATATTTTAGTGAAAAATTGAATGAGGTAAGGACAAAGTACTCTACTTATGATGTTGAACTCTATGAAATTATACAAGCATTAAGACTTTGGAGGCATTACCTAGTGCCTAAGGAGTTTATACTATTTACAGATAATGAAGCTTTGAAGTATGTGAATACACAAAAGAAGTTGAATAGTAGGCATGCAACATAGGTTTATTTCTTATAGGGGTATACTTTTGTGTTGAAACATAAATTAGGGAAATAGAATTAGTTAAATAATGCATTGAGCAGGAGGGTAGCGTTATTAACTACTATGGTGAGTGAAGTAGTTGGATTTGAAGCTATTAAAGAATTAAATGATATTGATCCTTATTTTAGCAAGGTAGTTGAGAAGTGTAGGAATCCATTAACAAGTGGGAAAAATGTTATTCATGATGAGTATCTTATGAAAGAGGGTTATTTATTCAAAGGGAAACAATTATACATTTCAGTTGGGTCTCTATGAGACAATATAATAAGAGAATTACATAGTGGTGGTTTAGCTGGACATTTTGGTAAGACTAAGATAATAGCTTTGGTGGAGGAAAAATATTTTTGGCCAAAGATGAAGAGATATGTGACAAGGTATGTTTCAAGGTGTAGAATATGTCAATTGGCTAAAGGACATGCACAAAATACTAGACTTTGCATGCCATTATGGGTTCCAAGAGGGCCATGAGCAGATTTGAGTATGAATTCTATGTTGTGATTGACAAACAAATAAAGAGGTAATGATTTCATTTTTTTGTTGTAGACATAATTTATAGAATGGTTCATTTCATTGCATGTAAGAAAACCAATGATGCCACTAGAGTTGCAGAATTATTTTTTATGGATATTGTGAGATTGCAGATGTTTCAAAAACTATTTCTTTAGATATGGACACAAAATTTCAAAGTCATTTTTGGAGGACTTTTTGGAAGAATATGGGTACTAGGATATAATTTATTAGTGCATATCACCCACAAATAGATGGATAGACAGAAGTTGTGAACATGAGCTTGGAAAATTTATTGAGATGCATAGTGGGAGAGAAACCAGAGCAATGGGACTTGGCTTTACCACCAGCTGAGTTTGCATAGAAAATTTTAGTGAATAGATAAACAAAAAAGTTACCTTTTGAAATTGTTTATGGGATAAATCCTATGGGTATTTTATATTTGGTAAAATTTCCAATTACTGATCGAATTAGTGATGATGCAGAAGCGTTTGTTGAGCATATGCAATAGTTTCAAGAGTAAGAAGAAAGTTATAGGAAAGTAATGATAAATATAAAGAAATAATATATATCAAAATAAGATCCAAGGTATTTGAAGAAGGAGAGTTGGTAATGATTTACTTGAGGAAAGAGATATTTTCAAAAGGCACATACAATAAGTTGAAGTAGAAGAAAATTGGACCATGCAGAATTGTGAAGAAAATCAATGATAATACCTATGAGGTAAGTTTACCACAGAATTTTGATATATCTATGGTATTTAATGTTTTATATTTATGTGAATTTCATGGAGAAGATGGTGAAGATGAAGAAGTAAATTGGGAGCAGCAGGTTCCAAAGAAGAAAAAAGAAAAAAATAGTGTAGGTTTTGGATATGAAGAAAGTGAGCACACGGCAAGGGAATTATAATAGGTATTTGGTGTAGTGAGAAGGATTGCAACAAGAAGACAACACTTAGATTATATAATATGAGCTAAAAAAGATTGATAAGTAAAAATGGTAGCAGTACAATCAGGGCAACTCGTAGGAGCTGAGTTGTTTTCAACCAAAGGAGAATGATGTAAAAAAATAGGCCAACCTTCTAGAGGCCATAAATTTTGACTCGTAACTCTGTTTGAGCTCTTTCACATGCCAAAATGACTGTATCAAAAAGGTTTTTATTGTCCTAGGTTGTTTTACTAGCCTATTAATGTTTTTGATATTTTTAAAAGGCCGTACATGATCATCTGAGGGTCTAAAATTATGATTTAATAATTTTTATAGGTTTTTTCTATTTTTAGAAATTATATATTTTTAGAACTAGAAGTCAACTTCAGTTGAATTTGAACTCATAGTCTAATTATAGTGTTTAGGATATTTCAGGAGATTTTTGGGCTATTTTGGAAGTTTTTGAAAATAGGTTTTTTTTTTTAGATTTTAGTTTTTTTTTTAAATTTTGAATGTAAACTCTAATTTCTAAGTTGAGGCTTATTTAAGCATGGTTTGGGTTTGTAATTATTTCAAGAAATCAATACGAATCAATTCTGATTATTTTTTCAAGATCTTGGTCTATTGGTAATTTTCTTGTTCTTGTTAGTTTTTTAGGTTCATTAAGCTATGTCATTTTCCTCATTGTTGGTCAAGTCAATCATCGTGGGAGTCACTTCCTTCAAGTCAAATGTATTCAGTTGATTTCCTCAGTGAAATGCATCAGTAATAGTGCTAGGGGTTTGAAATTTTCTAGAAGCTAAATTCCATCGTTTCTCCTTCGTTCACTTTCTTCACAACTCGATTGCTAACATTAAGAATACTTGGCCCAACTATTTTGTATTGATGGAATACCAATATGTAAGGAATGCATTTAGTCACATATTATGGAAAAATTTTAACAATGTTTTAGCATTGAACACAAACTTTTGCCAATAAGGTTTTAGTTCATTTTAAGTCATCTTCCAAATTTTATTATGTAATGTAAAGAATATGGAGCCAACAAAATAAGATTATAATATTCTCATGTCGAATGCAAACTCTTTCTTGTCTCTTAAAGAACAACACATATTCAAAAGTTCTACTCACTTATATCTAACTAACAATTCAATAACATTATATAATAACCATATTCTAAAATTGTTACATATTCCAATTGCACTAAATAAATCAGAATAAAGTAGATAACAAAGTTCATCTAATATGAGAGATACTTAATTATAAATCACATTACTCTTTTGTAAAGTATAACAAATCATGTTAACTACCATCTTATTGCTAAAAGTCAATTGATGGAGCTCTTGGGTGTAATTAGTTTATATAGTTTTCAAAACAAGCACTAAACCCCTAGATTTGTCCCTATATATAATTGTTAACTTCCAAAAATACTCAATCCTTATATGGGTATAAAAAATGCCATACAGTTATTGCTTATCCAACCACAAGGTGGAGTCATCATCAAATGCCTCTAAAAATGGCACGGGCCTTAGTAATACATAAAATGTAAGAAAGAAAATTATAAAAAGAACAATAAGTACATATTAGAAAGCATGTAGAAGACATGCTCTATTTAAGAAGCATTTCACTTCATGATATACAATAACAAGTATTTAAAAAAAATAGCTTCAATTTTTTTAATTGTGCATGTCTATAATAAATTCACAACTACTACATACTATTACATATCGATAAATCTTAATCATATCAAAATTAAATTCATTAACCATTTTAAATGACTTCTCCTTAGTCTTACACTTTAAACATCTATCATAACTTCTTTTTTATTTATGTTTTTACTAATTATTGCATCATTTTTTACATATAAATGAAATGAAACTTACATATTTTAAATTATACATGTAAAAATAATGTGGGTGTTTAATCAAAATTGATATGTAACCTATCTTTTAAGATAGAGTGATAAATTTCTAAAGACTATCACATATATTGAGAATGAAGCAAGATATATACATCTATTAATATATGAATCAATTTACATGTTAAGGTTCTTGTATTTTTTAATTTTTAAATGTCAATTTACATGTTAATATAACCTTAACTTGAAATCATTTTTTTTTTTATAAAAATAAAAAAATTGTAATTCATTTAGCATGAAGGGTTATTAAAATATTGCACATGATATTATTAACATTCTATTGAGCAATCACAATAAGAGTATGTATCATTGTTCAAATGCACTATTTCCCATGGATTCGTTTTGATACATTACTCGAGGTTTTATATATTGGTGAAATTTTTATCACTTATGTAGATTATTATTTTTATACATTTTTTATAGAGTGGTTTCCACCATTTATGACTGATAATTAAATGGTATTTATTTATCCCTTCTAACAGTGAATAATGGCTCTTAGAGTTCACTTTGTTTTCTTTAAGTTTTAGATATTATTGACACTCTAGCAAAGCTAATAAAGTATATTTTTGATAGGTTATAGGTGTCAAAAACTGCAAAACCAAAGTGAGGAAATAAGAAATTAAGATTATGTCATCAACTCATTTTGGACCCTCCCTACCCCCTACTAGAAACCTTCCAATTTTATTGACAATCAGCCTTGATCAGATCCACATTTTTTATGAGATTTATGAAAATTTTGGGTGCATATTTCTATGTATAAATTTAGATGATTCTCAATAAATCACAATATTAAATAGATACGCCTCTAAACATGCTATGTATATGACCTACTAAATTTGGAGTAATTTCACTATTTACATGTATATGTGATATTTAATTAAAATATTTTGGATATTGATATTACATTTAGTTATAATTCACTTATCTCCATTACATAAATTAGTAAAATGTCTTTGTTGTATGCTCCTTAAGGTTGAACATGAAGTGCCCTACACCCTTTAAGACTTATATCTTACCTATATTATGTTAGATCTCATTTTATTTTATATTTATAGGGTTAGTTACAATCCATACTTTTAAATCTAAAATTCATATTTTCTATTTTTCTTGATTTGCTTAATCCTAAACCTTAAATCTTTCTAAAATTTTAGTGTAAAATTTTTATTTTTATTTTCTTAAGCCTTATTATTGACAGTTAATTTTTTTATTTTATTAAACCTTATTATTGACCATTGGAATTATTGTTTGAATACAAAATAATTGAAAAGAATTTTTTTAAACTAGTATAAAGATTTTCAAAATAAAAAAATATTTCTTAAAAAGAATTTTTACTCAAGTTACTTTTACTGCAACATATATATTAAAAATATTAGTAATTAAAAAATATTTTTAATTAAAAAAATAAACCTTTTAAATAAATATAAAAATAATTATATAAACTTATATATATATATATATATATATATATATATATATATATATATATATATATATATATATATATATATATATATATATATATATATATAACCTTCCCCGTGTCCCAAAATAAATAAATAAATAAAATAAAATAGTAATAATCAATTTGTAAGAGATCAATTAAGATTTTAATATTTTCAAATTTATCTACTTAAATTCAATTACAAGACAAAAACAACAAACATTTTATATTCTCAAATCACAAAATTTTCTACTAAAATTGAAATTAAACAAACAAACAATAACAACAACAACATCATCATAACATTTTACATTCTCAAATCACAAACTTTTCTACTTTAATTACAAAAGTTGAAAAAGATAGGATCCTAAATTCCTAATGTAATGTAATTAATGTAATAAAAGTGTAGTCATAAATTATAACAATAAAATATGAATTATGACTGAGCATAACCCACTTCTTTATTCACACTTTAAGAATTTAAGAACTTTTATTCACACTTTTAGATCTAAAATTCATATTTTCTATTTTTCTTGATTTGCTTAATCCTAAACCTTAAATCTTTCTAAAATTTTAGTGTAAAATTTTTATTTTTATTTTCTTAAACCTTATTATTATGATAGTTAGCCTTGATCAGATTCACATTTTTTATGAGATTTATGATAATTTTGGGTGCATATTTCCATGTATAAATTTAGATGATTCTCAATAAATCATAATATTAAATAGATACGCCTCTAAACATGCTATGTATATGACCTACTAAATTTGGAGTAATTTCACTATTTAAATGTATATGTGATATTTAATTAAAATATTTTGGATATTGATATTACATTTAGTTGTAATTCACTTTTCTCCATTACATAAATTAGTAAAATCTCTTTGTTGTATGCTCCTTAAGGTTGAACATGAAGTGCCCTACACCCTTTAAGACTTATATCTTACCTACATTATGTTAGATCTCGTTTTATTTTATATTTATAGGGTTAGTTACAATCCATACTTTTAGATCTAAAATTCATATTTTCTATTTTTCTTGATTTGCTTAATCCTAAACCTTATATCTTTCTAAAATTTTAGTGTAATTTTTTTTTTAAATTTTCTTAAACCTTATTATTGACCATTAAAAATTTTATTTTTATTTTTATTTTATTAAACCTTATTATTGACCATTGGAATTATTGTTTGAATACAAAATAATTGAAGAGAAATTTTTGAAACTAGTACCAAGAATTTCAAAATTAAAAAAAAAAAAAAAATCTTAAAAAGAATTTTTATTCAAGTTACTTTTACTGCAACATATAGATTAAAAATATTAATAATTAGAAAATATTTTTAATTATATATATATATATATATATATATATATATATATATATATATATATATATATATATATATATATATATATATATATATATATATATATCCTCCCCCATGTCCCAAAATAAATAAAATAAAATAGTAATAATCAATTTGCAAGAGATTGATTAAGATTGTAATCTCCTCAAATTTATCTACTTAGATTCAATTTGAAGACAAAAACAATAAGCATTTTACATTCTCAAATCACAAACTTTTAAACTAAAATTCAAACTAAACAAACAAACAACAACAATAATAACAACAACATCATCATAACATTTTGCATTCTCAAATCACAAACTTTTCTACTTTAATTACAAAAGTTGAAAAAGTTAGCATCCTAAATTCCTAATGTAATGTAATTAATGTAATAAACGTGTAGTCATAAATTATAGAAATAAAATATGAATTATGATTGAGCATAACCCACTTCTTTATTCACACATAATTACAAAAAACCCAAAAACACATATTGGAATAAATGAGACCTTGACTTATGCCCATAAAATATGAAATTTATCTTATTCACACTTTATTTTAAAAGGATTGGCATATCTATCTTAGATAAATTTATAGAAAATACACTGAGAGATCATTTTTGAGGCCTCAAGAATGATATCTTTCAACTTCTTTTTGTATAGATTTATTTAAGATAGATAAACTAGTAAAAATTGTGTATTTTACGTATTTATTTAATATATAATATGAAATTTTTCATAAAACTTGAAATATATAATATACATCATATTAAATCATACAAAATTATAATATACATTACATGAAATCACCTAAAACTTTAATATACATAATCTAAATAGTTATTTAATACTCATCAAAATGTACCATACACATCACATAAAATGTTAAATAATGAATAAATAAACATCACATAAAATGTCAAATAGTGAATAAGTACATGATTTTTTTCATCATTACATGAATTTATTTTTCCTCTAGGAGTTTCAATCTCTCTTCCTCAACTTTCTATTTGGAAAATTATTTTTCATTTTTTAGCTTCATAGAAGTCATATGTAAATGGAGGTAATATTCTTAGTCCTTCCAAGGACTTTACATAGGATATAGCCAAAAATGTTAAACATATTCTTTCTCTTTGACCTATATCAATTATGGATTTTTAAAGATTTAAACCTTGTGATTTATTTATTGTTAATTCCCAAGCCAACCATAAGGGTATTTGGGGTGTGTGTCCCATTTGTGTTAGTGTAATTGGAACTATATATGGAGTTTCATCTTTAAACGATATTATTGAGTAACTATCAAAATCGACTGTAACATATGTTGGATGTTCTGGTCAGGTACTCCTAGGTTTGTAGATTATACTTCTGATATACCCTAGAGATCCATTTACAAAACCTACTTCTATCCACAGATTGGAAGTTAACATGACCCTTGCATCAATAACAATCAATAACTCCACATCAAGTTCATCATTTGGACCTCCCATTGGTGCATTGACATTTCCTACTTTGGTTGAAATGCTACATGTGCAAACAATCTTTTCAATGAATATAATTTTCTTTTATTGTGGTTACACACATTATCAATTATGTAAATAAATTAATAAAATTGTCAAGATCTTCATTGGTGGCTCTATATATTCCAACATTAGTTCTGGTCATCAATATCTTCCAATTATCTATTATTGTTTTTGCATCTTTCAAATTTTTGAGTATTTGACAAAACCTTTGTTGGTCATCACTTTCTCCTTCCTATCTAAATATCTTGTCCAAAGTAATAAGTATTTTGAATTCTTCCCGCAATAGTTTTGCTTTTTTGTTACTATTGTATGGTGGTCTATCACTAACAGGGGGAAGTTGACCCAAATCTCCAAGTAAAACAATAGATATACCACCAAAACTCATGTTTGCATTTAAAAAAATGCTTGATGTAGTCTAGAATCTATGTTATGTAGCAACCTTTTTCCAATGAAACTCATTTCATCAATCAATATGTATTTTATGTGGCAAATATCCTCTTATAAACTTTTAAGTCTAGTTCTTTCTAATCTAAAAAACTCCAAAATTGGGATTTAAAGTTGTGCATGGATAGTCGAGGTACCAATATTGAATGCTTCAACTCTAGTTGGTGCAAGTAATAGAAGTGGAGATCGCTCTAGGAATGTTGCATCTTGAATGACTCAAATAATGGCACCTATCATATATGGTTTTCATGTTCCTATTGTTCCTTGGACTATCATACATAAGGGTGAAGTATTTTTACCTACATGATAATGTGTCATAACCATATCAAGTGATTTATTGTTTGACACCAAAGGTTTTAGGATTCATATTTTACATTATAACATCATCTATAATAAATCCATGATCTTTCATGGTGCTTATGAATTTGATTGCTTTATTTGTGTGTTTTTCACCTCTATATTCATTATTCCATAATGGTTGTCTATCAATATCTCTTCTTCCCAACATATCTATCTAAGTAACCTCCATAACCTGGCCACATTGTAGCCTAGTTATTATTTCTCACTCATGTTCCATTATGTTTTATCAAATAGGTTGCTTATCCTCATGTTCAGTATCACTATGAATTTCAAAATCTTCTGTAATTATTCTTATTTCCACATGTCAATATTTATAATTGAATGAATCCCAATTTGATATTATTTTTCATCATCAATCCCAATATCTCTTTGTATATCATGAAATGGATTGTAAATTAATAAATCTAACAAAAAAATTAATCCATTTATTTTATTCATGCATAGTGATGAAGAAAAACCTAAGAAATACTCTCACAATAGCTGCAATACTCATTACTTATAATTTGCTATCCTTTTTCCACCTAGGATTATGTGTCCAAGATTTAGCTGCCTCAATAAGTGATGTGTTTTCCATGGAAAAAGGCCTATTCTTGTATCCATGAATGAACTACATTTTATGCTCTCCATGATCATCTTCTTCATTTTTTTCTACATGGTTAAACACCTCATATGAGACATTAAAGTTCATAAATACTCTACTACTCCCTATTAATAGAAGCTCCAACAACATGTGACATGTCTCTTGTGCCCTAATGTCTCTTTTAACAATTATCTCAGTTATAAGTCTTATATATGTTTTTCCTACTAATTCATCAAGGTTTTCAATGTTTTTAAGCTACATCAACATTTGATGATAAGTTTCAAAAATCTTATTTGCTTTTGTTGCATACTTAGAAATGTATTTAACCATAACATGTGTGGACAAAATAGGTTGCCAATTTACATTTTCTCTCCATAGATGTAATATATAATAATGTGTGTATTGACTCTATCATCATTTCTTGCAGACTCAAACTTTTTATCTCCTCTGTCTAAGCCTTCATATAATTTTGATCCACTAAGATTCAATGGCCATGATGCACCATACCTAAAATAAATAATAACTCAATTGTTAGTTCTTTTACAAATATTATTTATAATTTTTACATAAATATTTATATGATTGAAAATCTTACCTACAAACCATTTTTCCTATTTTATTACGTAGGCAAGCACCCTCTCTTCACATTTTATGTCATTTTACACAATTAAGTTGCTCTTCATAATCACGCTCCATATCCACATATGTAATTTGTCTTGTATTTCGAAGACATGGATGTTGCATAAAATTTTGACATGCCTAAAATTAATTATGTATAACAATTTTTTAGTTACATTGATAAAATATATACATTGTATAAAACATAGATTACCTAATGATTGACAACATACCTGCATGTTTCGTTGGTGTGGATCTTCCTGATAATTCTAAGCATGAACAATAAAATAGAAGTAATTCTTAGTAGTTTTTCATTCAAAATAGTTTTTTGAATCAAGGTTATCCATATTTGGTGCTCCGTCTAACCATATGAATCTATGCATATGTGGTGTACCTCTATGTTACCACTCATATCTAGACCAATAATCTTTTACTTTCATTATTTTTTGCAATTTATCCTTTCAAAGAACTGAATGTCATAAGTGCATATAGTGTGCCACTATATGAGGATAATCAATAATATTCTATCTTCACCAATTTTGGGCTTCTCATGGATCTGTTGGTAGATTTATTTGTATTAGTGCATGTAGATCAGGCTAATACATGATAGCTCAATTCAATGTGAAGAAAATGGTAGGTGACCCAATTTGATGAAACATATCCATTAATTCCCCACAAAATTTTTCCCAATATGACCTTGTACTCCTCAATGAGGTTCTAAAATGCATCAAATGGTCTGCTAGATAGGAGTGGGGTACATTATACATACGCTCACATAACTCAATAATAATGATTGGCATCTCTTGAAGGCTTTTTTTCATGAACATTGCACTTGAATTTTGTGTATGATGTCTTATGATCATGTAATATCTAAATCATGGATGCCAGCCAAAATGGTGATCCATTTATCAAAATAGATGTTTAATGAATTCATGCATATGTACTCATTTCAATCATGGTTTTATCCAATCACATCTTTCATCAAGAAACAATTTTGGTAATGCCATATCAAGTAATCCGAATGTGATAAACTCATTTATAGGAGATGCTCCAATCCCTGAAAAATCAATCAATGATCCAAGATCTGTAATATGGTTATTTACCTGCACATGGATTAATTCCATCTCCTTGGTGTATTAGAGGGTTTAGAGCAGTTTTTTTTTAGTGGTGAATCTTTTTTAATCTATGAATATTCCATTTTTTGAAGTTGCATTTGGTGATTTTTGTGGAGTGGCTGATAGGGTAGGATCGCCTAAAATTTTGGGGTCAAAGTTAATTTCGAGGAGAGATTTGGCTACATTTAAATATAATTTTTTTCATATAAATTTAATTTGTCAATACCTCGAAATCCAATCCAGAGGAGTTTGTCATATACCGTCGAGCGACTTTAAGAATTTTTTTGACAATTTAAATATCAGGTTTGAGGAGGGCTTCAAGAATCAACAGTTTTCAGCAAGGTATGAAATGTTTTTTTTACAATATAATTTATTAGTATTTTTAAACTATAATTCCAATTACTGCTCTTTAAGTGCCATCATGGCAATTAAACATGAGGGCGTCCAATGATAGCCTATGAGTTCCTGGCTGCATCTTAGGAGTGTAGGTGCCTGATGGCAACCTATAGGTGCTTGACTGCAGTCTGTCGATTCTTGATGGCAACATGTAGGTGGATGACAGTAGGTTATGGGTGGACGATGACAAGATACCTATGGGTAGATAACAATAAACTATATGTGGATGCTGGTAGCCTATAGGTGAATGCCGACAACGTACAAGTGGATTTCAGTAGCCTACAGGGAGACACTGATGCCTATGGGTGGATACCAGTTGTCTCTAGTTAGATGTCAATAGTCTAAGGGTGGGCACTAGTTTTCTCCAATTGGACATTGGCAAGCTGTGGTTAAGCACCCACAGGGTGCCATCAGGCACCAATAGGCTGCAGTCGAATGCTAGTAGGTTGCCATCAGATGTCAGTAGGTTGCAGTTGGGTGCCCATAGGCTACCCTCAGATTTCATCATATTTGATTATTGTCATGATTCCTTATTCATCTACCAAGCATCTTTATTTGTTATCAATTGTCTTCATTTTTTTGTTGATCATCTTTTACCTATGGCTTTGCAGGCTTGATTATATGGCTTCCACTGAAAACATTAAGGCCTCCAAAAAATTTAAAAAATAAAATAACATATTATCTTATTTTAGCCAGACACCAAACATAAGTATTAAATTTTCAATTAACTAGTGCTTTTTATTTATTAGCTTGTGTTAACGTTAAATAATAATTAAAAAGAACCGAATAACAATTCTATTTTGGCATTCAGAAATAACATCAATAACATCATCAAGTTGTATACATCTCTTAATATCTAAATCAATTGAAACATAATATAAAAACAATGATCCAATTGACAAAGAATACATCGAACAAAAAACTATTAAATCTCTTAAACTAATTATAATTAGACTTTAAAATAATACTCAATATTATGTATAATTAAAATTTATATACATATAAACCTTGGAAAATTATAATTTTTTTTATTCAATTGGATAAAAAAATACTTTTAATCGACACTATGAACTGCTCTAAAACACAAACAAAAATCCAATCTTTAAAAATTAAAAAATAACCCCCCAAAAATAAAAAAATAAAAGAGCGACAATAACACCATAAATTAAAAGAACAAAGTAAAACAATTTAAAACTTACATCAAATCTCCAAACATCTATCCAACAAAAAGCTACACCCTTCCGCAGAATTTCTACCAACATGTAAAAGGAGAGCAAAATAAAAACAGAACAAAAATTAAAAATCTCAGTGGACAAGTCTCTGAAAAAGGCCACCACCAATTGCTGACCATAAAATCAAACTCTATTTTTTTTTAATCAACTTAAGTTCTTTTATGATATTATGTTTTCAACTCTATTTTCAAATATTCGCCGACCATAAAATCAAACTGTCTCTAGCTTTGATGCATCCATTGTCAAATATTCCCCGACTGCCTTAGTCGCCACGCAATTTATGTCATAATTATGTTATTGTATTTTGGAAAATGTAAACTCAACGAATCAATTGTTAAATTTGTTGTGGAAATTGTGTCAACGTCAAATCAATTTTGTTCCGATTTTGAATATTCTTTGACTATTTTAATAGTTAAGTAATTTATGTGATAATTAAATTAATATATTTTATTAAATGTAAATTTAAACTAATCAATACTTTTAGCTTTATTGTGAAAATTGTGTCAATATCAAATCAACCTTGATCTGGCTTTGAATATTCTCACTACTTTAATCATTACACAATTTATGTGATAATTATGTGAATATATTTTGGAAAATAGGAATTCAATGAATTGAAACAATTTTTAAATTTGATATCAAACTTGTGTCAACTTCATTTACCATTTCCGAGAAGCTTCCTCCAAACATTTTTTTCTACTTAAATTCCAAAAAGAAAAAAAAAGCATTTTAGGCAACACTGCATTCAATGATTATTAAAAGAAAAAAAAGGTTTGTTGCGGAATGTTTTTAGATTTTTTCCAGACATATGTAATTAATTTTTAAAAGATTATTAAAAGATTTTGTCGTGGAATGTTTTTAGATTTGTTTGTGGAATGATTTTTTTTTTTTTTTTTTCATACATATGGAAATAATTCAAGTTTTGTCTCCATCTTTTTATATATATAATTTAATATTTTCATAAAATTATTAATGTAGATAATTTTAAAAAGTTCATTTTCTTAAGTAGTTAATTAATAATATTTCAAGGTATTCATTTATTTATTCTTTATTATTGTAGATAATATTAAGAATTTTATTTTTTAAGTTAATTAATAATATTTTAAAGTATTTGTTTATATATAGATTATTAATTTAAATTAAATTTTATTGATGTATTTTTCTATTTTCGACGATCTTTGTTCTTATCATTTTTTAAATATTTCCTCCCTTTCTATTCTCTATGTTTTAGCATGGAGGGTTATTAAAAGATTGCATGTGATATTAATAACATTTTATTAAGTAATCAAAGTATTTATCATTGTATAAAAGTGGTATTTTCCATAGATTCTTTTTGATACATGACCAGAGATTTTGTATATTGATGAAATTTTTATCATTTATACAGATTATTATTTTTATACAAATTTTATTGAATGGTTTCCATCATTTATAACTGATAATTAGATGGTCTTTATTTATCCCTTCTAACTCTAAACAACAGCTTTTTGAGTTCACTGTATTTTCTTTAAGTTTTAGATATTATTGATACTCTAGTAAGGATAATAAAGTATATTTTTGATAGGTTATAGGTATCACAAACTGTAAAATCAATGTGAGGAAATAAGAAATTAGGTTATGCAAACATAGTCGTCAACTCATTTTCGACCCTCCCTGCCTCTTACTAGAAACCTTCCAATTTTTTTGACTATTTTTCTGAGAGCAGGAATATAAACCCGACAAGGATACCCTTCTCTGCAGTAGGTTCCAACTTGGTTCTCTTCTCATCAGGAATGTGACAATACACAAGACATCCAAAGATGTGAATGTGCCCCAAATATGGTTTCTTACCAGTGAATGCCTCTTCTGGAGTCAATTTGCCCAACACTTTGTGAGGGCTCCTATTCTAAAAATACACAGCTGTGTTGCAAGCTTCTTCCCATAAGAACCAAGGCAGATTCTGATCATGAAGCATGGCCTTGGCTGCTCCAATGATAGCTCTATTCTTCTGTTCAGCAACCCCATTCTGTTGAGGGTTGTACAGAACTATCAACTCTTTCTTGATACCTTCTTGATCACAAAAATCTTTGAAGGCATTCGAGGTATACTCGCCTCCATTATCAGACCTTAGTATCTTGATCTTCTTCCCAGTTTGGTTCTCCATGAGAGCCTTAAACTCTTTGAACCTACTAAAGATCTCATCTTTATTCTTCATGAAATATATCCACGTCTTCTTGTAGAAATCATCAATGAAGGTAACATAATACTCATATCTATTTAAGGATGTTGTTGACATAGGTCCACACACATCTGAGTGTACGAGATCCAAAATCCCTTTGGATCTAGTGTCGCTGCTTGGGAAACTGGTTTTAGCATATTTCCCAAGAGCACAACCCTTGCACACCTCATGCTATTTTGTCTTCATCTCAGGTGAGCCATCCTCCTGTGCCACAATTCTCCTATCCCTTTACATCTACTAACCAATGCATGTGATGGCTCAAACTGTAACTGAAATAGGCTGCCATACATGACACCAATCACTTTTGCAATCTTGGAATATTTGGGACGAATATTGACTTGAACTTGAGAGACAGACAATGAGTGAAAAATCATTCTCAAATTTTGATGCAAACTCATCCACCTCTACTGTAGCAGCAAATTACTTCTTTTGCTTGTCCTTACTTTTCTTATTCAGACATTGACTTGCATAGTGACTCATCTGGTGATAGCAAAAACATTTAATCTTGCTCAGATCTTTCTTCTTCTGACTCTTGGAAGAAGAACATTTAGATTGATCTTTATTGGACTTCTTCTTACCCTTGCTTGCAAGAGCAAGATTTTCTTCATCTTGACCCTTCTTTGTCTGATCTCCCTGATGAGCACCTTCACGGATCTCCTCCTGAACAAAATCATCCCAAGGTCTTTCCCAATCAAGTAGCCGATCTCTGCCAACAACACACTTGACAAAAACTTCCCAGTGCTTTGAAAAACCATTCAAGGCTATACACACCAACTCATCTTCTGTAATCATCTCTCCAACAACAAGCTCATCCCTGACCTGTGTCAGCTTGGAAAAGTAAGAGGTCACACTCTCACCTTTGGACATCTTGGTATTATGCAATTTGTCATTGAGCATCATCTTACGACTCTGATAGTCACTCTGATAAAGTTTTGTGAGTGAATCCCACATCTCCTTAGCAGTTCTTTCCCTGATAAATGAGGAATTAAATGATCTCTTACTCCATCCAGGATAATCCTCTGAGCCTTCGCCTCTTTAACTTCATGTGAATCTATGGCAACAAGATCATTTATTGGTGGAGTCACTTCTGTGCTAGCATAGATCCACAACCTATTCTCCTTGAGAACAGATGTAATCTGAACCTTCCACTACAAGAAGTTAGACACACCCTCGAACCTGTCCTTGTATCGAACGTTGGTTGCCATAGCTACAAAAAGAACTGAGGATGAAAGAACTGATTTTTTTCTTTAAATTTGCGTTATAAATCTTTGCTTTGTATTCAGAGTCTAGAGCTCTAATACCATATTAATTTTTATAACCCAGCAGCAAATTAATTCCACAACAAATTCACAGACATAAATCTGATTTATAATGATTAATACAACTGGGTTAATTAACAACTAATGACAGGGGAAGAAAAAATAACAATAAGCCAAAAAAATACAATAACATAGATATACCTAGGAAACCCCAATGCGGGGAAAAACCTGCAAATGTTGGATCTTCTATTCAGCCTAACAGAAATTTTTTTTTTTGCAAAAATACAATGTCTAAGTTTGCTACAACAATCTTACTTTTATAGAGAGCCTAGCTGCTTTACTTAGCGTGCAAGAAAAAGAAGCTTTCCTTAGCATGCGAGAAAGAGAAGCTTTCATTAGCATGAAAGAAAAAGAAGCTTTCCTTGATTTCTTTGGCTTTTCTATTTTTACACATAAAATCACACTAGGATTTATCTCATCCTTACAAACTTAGAAACATTCTAGAAACTACTGTTGCTGAAAATCCAACTCGAATTGTTTTAAAGCATATCTAATCTTGAGTTTCTTTAAAACAATTCCACATTCCACCTTTTGAGCTATAAAAATCAACACATGGGACATACGATGTTGAACAACAGTGTACGGGTGGTCTGCCTGTGTTATCAATACAAAACTATCTTCGGAAGTAAATGTATTAAAAACTATCATGTGGCCAAGAATCACTTGTAATACTGAAAAATAAATTATATGAATTTAAGATATGAACGGAGTGGCATATGAATTCCTAAAATATATATAGAGAAATAAAATTTGATGAGATGAGCTTTGTAAGTCCCAAAATATTAAGTTATATAAACAATATTACTAGAGGTATTTAATGACAAATACATTAGATGTTATTCAATCATACTTGTTGATGATATAGTCAAAATATTTTTCATTGGTGACATATCAATACATAGAAAATTTATTTGGTCATATATTATCATAATAATTTAACACCATTATAATATTGAATATAAACTTTCGCTAACAAGGTTTTAATTTATTATAAATCATCTTTAAGAATTATGTAATGTAAAGAATATCTAGTCAACAAAATACGATTGAATTTTTTTTATGTTGAGATAAAAAAAATTTATGTTTCTTGAAGAACAATACACATTTAAAATATCTATGCTTTTGTATCCAACTAACAATTTAACAACATTGTATACTAAGTATATTCTAAAATTATTAAATATTCCAATTATATTTAAGTAAAACAAAACAAACTACATAAAAAAATTTATTTAATATGAACGATATTTAATTATAACTCATATTACCTTTTTGTAAAGGAGAAAAAATCATGTTAACTACCATCTTATTGATAAAAGTCAGTTAATGGAGCTATTGGGTGCAATTAGTTTCCCTCATGCAATTCTAGACAAGGTGCAAATAAAGAATAGTAATATTAATAGGGACATTATGTTTTTGAAATGTTTAGTCAAAATAATGGATAAATGTGAACAAGGTGATATGTAAACAATGCCAAAACAATTATACATGGAACAAGATTTACATATATCACCTTATTGGCCTTGGAATCCAATTAGAGTTCCTTTTGTCTTTGTACTTTTCTCACTGTTGTGCATCAAATATAACCCAAAAAAAAGGTTTAGTGTGAAAATGTTTTTACATATTTTAAGAGAAAGGACAAGTGTAAAGTTATATGGCCAAATTGCATCTTATTTTATTAGTCCTTGACAAGGTAGGATATCATAGAAATCACTTTTCAATTATGACATGTTTATTTAGTGAAGTAATTTTTTAAAAATACATATGATTTTAATAATGAAAAAGTTTTTGTAAAGTTGTTTCATATAAATATTGGAATATTTCCAAGGGTGTTGTTTGGAAATATTCATGTGACTATAATACAATTGTAAATATTATTAATAAGATAGAACTTTCATAGCATTTTAAAAATATTTTGGCATTAATTCCTTAAACTTTTGATAGCGAAGATGAGCCAAAAGTATGACACAACTCACAAAGCCCATCAACAAATCAAAGGCATGTGGGTTAATGACAAAGCCAACGGCCAATGCAAAGCCCAAAAACATAAGGCAACAATAAGTGGCAAAGGCCTAAGGCCAAGGTGCATCTAAAAGCAAATCGAAGATAAATAGACGTGGTCAATAGAAGTACAACCATTCAATCACAACATGGATTCTTTGCAAAGCAATGCAAAATAAAATAGTTTATTTGGTACTTTTCATTAAAAAGGAAACTTGATTTGTGTATAAACATGGCCTGTACTTTCCATTAAATTTAAATGATTTGTGACTCCAATTATTCTCGATCTCATTTTATTTCTCCATGACTCTATTTTGTGAAATTTTTTTGCTGTATAAATGTGCTAAGATTAATCTATTTAAACCAATGTACACTAGTCGTTAGTTAATACCAAAAAAAAAGTTTCTCTTACTCAATAATTAAGGATAGCAAGTACAATTTAATATATTGATTTCAATGAAATTATATAGTTAATTAAATCATGGAAACAAGTCTATGATATGCCGAGTACATACTCCAACTTGGAATCAACACACACACACACACACACACACACACACACAACTCCTCAGCGTCTTCATGGAACCTAAAAAATATTATTTCAAATTATCTTTAGATATTTTTTTAGAATTACAATTATTTTTGAACGCTGAGACTTTTTGGTTTAAAAAGATAGCTTTACAGATACGAGAACTATATGCACAATGCAACCAACATTACCATTTGGCATAGAATTGGCCAATTTAATTCTTCATAAAATCTTTTTTTTATTTGGTTGTATATAAATTTTTTTATTAAATTTATTGAAAATTGTTCTACACTTCTTTTTATCTTTATAAATAAGTATTGTATAAATCAATAATATTAATTAAAAAATTTAATATTGTGAATATTTTTAAAATATAAATAGAAATACCAGCATTTTATGTGGTTCACTAACTTTATATAATATTTTTAAAAATAAAATTTATTTCAAAACCCAAAAATAAAAAATAAAAAATGAATATGATGGAACCCTTTAAGTTCAATAGATAAATCATTTGTAAATTTTTAGAACGAGTTCCCTTTGACATATTGGTGTGGCTCTAATTTTCCAACTGGGTAACACTTATAGCATGTACTTCATTTATCATGACTAATCATTTCCTCATATGGTCAAAAGTCATTTCTGGACAGCCCATGGTAAATTTTTCCCCAAAAAGAAAGACGCTACCGCAATGGTGAGTTGAAAAGGAAATCACAATATTCATAATGTTTCTAGTTCCACAGACCAGGAGAGAAAAAATAAATAAAAATAAACCTTTTTTAATCATAACTATTTTCTATTATATTAGCCATATTGTAGATTTCTTAAATTATTCGTAAAAGGTTCTCACTAGCTCATAATTATCTCCACTAGTTATGTAGCTATTGTTCTAATCAAGAGGCATGTTGAACATGAACAATTGTTGTATTACACTCATCATCATTGTTTCCCTCAATTGTTTGCTTGAGTGATTGAATAATTGGAATGATAAGTTCTGTGATGTCTTGTTTTATTTTTTGTAACCCTCGATTGTTATAATTATCTTTTGTGAACATTTGTGTTTAAATCTATTTTTTTTTAATAGTCTTTCAATAAGAATTATACTTTTTATAATATTATTTGTAGCATAATAGTCATTTATGATTGATTATTTGATTTTATTTTTAATTGGTATAGTTATTATACTTAGTAAACTAAACTTTAACCTTAGATGTGGTAAAAAAAAACATTATTAAAAAAATTATTCATATCATCCTAGATCCACTTATACCTACTAGAATAAAGCTATTAATTTCTAATTTGCCATCAGTATTTTCACTATTTTAAGTATTCATTGATTTGTAATTTACTATGTTTGGAAGGATGTTAAAAATATAAAATGCAAGAAGCAAATAATTTAGTTATAAAATAATAATACAGGACTAAGATTGAGGTTGTAAAAATGACTGCGTGATTATCTGATGATGTTGTGAATCAATAATAGGTTTTTGTTTCAAATCTGGGATAAAGCCATTAGAATTAAATAGGAGATGATGTGTTGGTGTCTCTAGAGAGTGCTGACCTCTGATATGGACTTACTCTCTATGATTAATATGGAAGGTTTGCCTTCAACTGTGTGACCCATTTAACTATGTGGGGGCTCTCGATCCATCACAAAAACCATGGTATACATTATTCTTCACCAAAACCTAGCTCAATGACATAAGAGGATGAATAAAATCATAGAGTAAAAAAAGGTTAGTAGTTGAAGTTGTATTTGACCTCAACACCCTTTATGTTGAGCACTGCCTACATACTAATACTCTGAAGAGTGATCAAAATCTATGTATTTCTCTCATGCTATAGTGGTGTGTGTAAAAGACTAATACAAAGTGTTAAATGGTAATGCAATCCTAGTGTGTTAAGATACTTCAACATTGCCTATGAACTTGGAGGTGTATGCAGACTTAGCTCAAGACAACTAGAGCTATGTGTACTCTAAATTGGAAAAAAATAGGTGTTATTATCTCAATGTGCAGTTAGATGTTTTAGTGTTTCTCAATCATGAGCTTCTAGTAGATAATGACTTGAAAATATGGATTTATAGTGAATATTTTAAAATTCCTTTAGATAGGGCTTGGGAATTGTGCTAGATGACCCATTTAGTGAATTTGAATTTGAGAAAATGCATGTTATTTGATGAGAGGACGCGACTAGCAAAATTTTATAATAATGAGTGGAATAGTCTAAATAGGACGGTCGTGTTCGGAGGCAAAGAAAGTTAAAATAGAAATGTGGATCACTCTAAAAGTGAGCTTATGATGTTGAATAGGGATATTTAGAATCATAATTCACTTAAGATGTAAAGGTCATATGTATAAGAAAGGGTGAAGTTGTTTTTCTAGATAATTTTATGTGCTGAATATCAATATGGCTATGTAAAAACGATTTAAAAGGATGCATGCATTATTTTAATATTTTTTTCAATTTATTTGGTAAATTATTTAAAACTATGTATTGTACACCTTTTTAAGATTAATATCGCTATGTAAAAATGATTAAAAAATGTTATTTATTTATGAATTTTTCTTTTTTAAAATTTAATAGTATATATTATGTGCCTTACATTTTTTCTTCCTAAATCTATATTCAACTCATAGTTATTATTTAAATTATTTTTTAAACCATTTAAATTTTTGATGAAACATTTAATTGTTTTTCTATATTAATTGATTTTTTTAATTATTTAATAAATAATTCCAATATTTTCCTTTCCATTTATGTTGAAGCCAATAATTATTGGTTAAACTATTTTTGAAACCAATCGAAGCTTTTTGTTTTGTCACCTTCTCCCTTTTAAGGGATACCTCGCGATTTAACAATCCCTAGATAATATTTTATATTGAAAAAAATAATAATATAATAATTTAAAAAGTTATTGGAAATGAAATAAAGCAAATTATAAATAGATTTATCATTAAATAGAAATAAAGTAAATTATAAATAAACTTGCGAGTTAAATTGAAAATAGTGGCAAGGCTTTTCGATCCAGAAAAAACTTAAAAAAAGTGGCGACGCAGAATTTTGTTAAGTGTTGATTTTTGTAGCTCGAAAGGTGGAATGTGGAATTGTTTTAAAGCAACTCAAGATTATATATGCTTTAAAACAATTCGAGTTGGATTTTCAGCAACAGTGATTTCTATTCTTTAAATATAATGTTTCTGAGTTTGTAAGGATAAGATAAATCCTAGAGTGATTTTATTTGTAAAAAGGAAAAAGCCAAAGAAAGCAAGAGAAGTTTCTTTTCCTTGCACGCTAAGTAAAGCAACAAGAAAAGTTTCTTTTCTTGCATGCTAAGTAAAGCAGCAAGAAAAGTTTCTTTTCTTGCACGCTAAGTAAAGTAGCTAGACTCTCCTATAAAAATAAGATTGTTGTAACAAACTCACACATTGTATTTTTTTGAAAGAAAAGTTCGCTGTTACGCTGAATAAAAGATCCAACATTTGCAGGTTTTTCCCCGCATTGGGGTTTCCTGGGTATATCTGTGTTATTGTCTTTTTGTATTGGCTTATTGTTATTTTTGCTTCCGCTGTTATTAGTTGTTAATTAACCCATTTGTATTAATTGTTATAAATCAGATTTATGTCTGTAAATTTATTGTGGAATTAATCTATTGCTGGGTTATAGAAATTAACATGGTATCAGAGCTCTAGACTCTGAATACGAAGCCAAGATTTGTAATGCAGATTTCAAGAAAAAAATCATTTCTTTCATCCTTAGTTCTTTTTGTGGCTATGGCAACCAGCTTTCGATATGAGGACAAGCTCGAGGGTGTGTCTAACTTCTTGCAGTGGAAGGTTCGGATTACATCTGTTCTCAAGGAGAACAGGCTGTGGATCTATGCTAGCACAGAAGTGACTCCACCAACAAATGACCCTGTTGCCTTAGATTCACATGAAGTTAAAGAGGCCAAAACTCAGAGGATTATCTTGGATGGAGTAAGAGATCATTTAATTTTTCATTTATCGGGGAAAGACACCGCCAAGGAGATGTGGGATTCACTCACAAAACTTTATCAGAGCGACTATCAGAGTCGTAAGATGATGCTCAAGGACAAATTGCATAATACCAAGATGCCCAAAGGTGAGAGTGTGACCTCTTACTTGTCCACGCTGACACAAGTCAACGATGATTTTGCTGTTGTTGGAGAGAGGATTACAAAAGATGAGCTGGTGCGTATAGCCTTGAATGGTTTTTCAAAGCACTGGGAAGTGTTTTTCAAGTGTGTTGTTGGCAGAGATCAGCTACCTGATTGGGCAAGACTTTGGGATGATTTTGTTTAGGAGGAGATCCGTGAAGGTGCTCATCGAGGAGATCAGACAAAGAAGGGTCAAGATGAAGAAAATCTTGCTCTTGAAAGCAAGAGTAAGAAGTCCAATAAAGAGCAATTGGAAGGTTCTTCTTCCAAGAGTGGGAAGAAGAAAGATCTGAGCAAGATTAAATGTTTTTGCTGCCATCAGATGGGTCACCATGCCAGTCAATGTCCAAATAAGAAAAATAAGGACAAGCAAAAGAAGCAATTTGCTGCTACAACAGAGGTGGATGAGTTTGCATCAATATTTGAGAATGAGTTTTCACTCATTTCCTGTCTCTCAAGTTCAAGTGCCAACAGAGTATGGTATATTGACAGTGGGGCTTCTCACCACATGACGGGAGTCAAAGAATGTTTCACCAAGTTGGAGGAGAAGAAGTTGGATTTCTATATTGAGCTCAGAGATAATGCCAAGTACCATGCAACTGGTATTGACACAGTCAAGTTGCAGAGGGAGTCTGGCAAACCTTTGTTGGTGGAGGATGTGTTGTATGTCCCTGGCATGACAAAGAATTTAATCTCAGTTTCTGCCTTGGAAGACAAGGGTTACATCGTGACCTTTGAGAGGGGAAAAGTCTATATTCGTCCCAAAGATTCCAAGATTGCAAAAGTGATTGGTGTCAGGCATGGCAGCTTGTTTCAGTTACAGTTTGAGCCAGCACATGCGTTGGTTAGTAGCTATAAAGGGATAGGAGAATTTTGGCACAAGAGGATGGCTCACCTTCACCATGGAGCACTTAATATTCTTAAGGAAATAGTGACAGGGCTGCCTGAGATGATGACAAAATAGCATGAGGGGTCCAAGGGTTGTGCTCTTGGGAAATATGCTAAAACCAATTTTCCAAGCAGCGACACTAGATTCGAAGGAATTTTGGATCTCGTACACTCAGATGTGTGTGGACCTATGTCAACAACATTCTTAAATAGATATGAGTATTATGTTACCTTTATTGATGATTTCTCTAGGAAGACGTGGATATATTTCATGAAGAATAAAGATAAGGTCTTCAGTAGGTTCAAAGAGTTTAAGGCTCTCGTGGAGAACCAAACTAGGAAAAAGATCAAGATACTAAGGTCTAATAATGGAGGCGAGTATACCTCGAATGCCTTCAAAAAATTTTGTGCTCAGGAAGGTATCAAGAAAGAGTTGATAGTTCCATACAACCCTCAACATAATGGGGTTCCTGAACGAAAGAATAGAGCTATCATTGGAGCAGCCAAGGCCATGCTTCATGATCAAGATCTGCCTTGGTTCTTATGGGCAGAAGCTTGCAACACAGCTGTGTATTTGCAGAATAGGAGCCCTCACAAAGTGTTGGGCAAATTGACTCCAGAAGAGGCATTCACTGGTAAGAAACCAAATTTGGGGCACATTCGCATCTTTGGATGTCTTGTGTATTGTCACATTCCTACAGATGAGCAAATTGCAGATATCCTGATGAAGGCCTTGATGAAGAGCAAGTTTGAATTCTTTAGGGACAAGTTGGGTGTGGTGCAGAACACCTTCCTCGCTAAGAGGGAGTGTTGATTTTTGTAGATTGAAAGGTGGAATGTGAAATTGTTTTAAAGCAACTCAAGATTAGATATGCTTTAAAACAATTCAAGTTGGATTTTCAGCAACAGTAGTTTCTATTCTTTAAATAGAATGTTTCTGAGTTTGTAAGGATAAGATAAATCCTAGAGTGATTTTATGTGTAAAAAGGAAAAAGCCAAAGAAAGCAAGAGAAGTTTCTTTTCCTTGCACGCTAAGTAAAGTAGCAAGAAAAGTTTCTTTTCTTGCACTCTAAGTAAAGCAACAAGAAAAGTTTCTTTTCTTGCATGCTAAGTAAAGCATCAAGAAAAGTTTCTTTTCTTGCACGCTAAGTAAAGCAACTAGGCTCTCCTATAAAAGTAAGATTGCTGTAGCAAACTCACACATTGTATTTTTTCGAAAGAAAAGTTGGTTGTTAGGCTGAATAGAAGATCCAACATTTGCAGGTTTTTCCCCACATTGGGGTTTCCTGGGTATATCTGTGTTATTGTCTTTTTGTATTGGCTTATTGTTATTTTTACTTCCTCTGTTATTAGTTGTTAAATAACCCATTTGTATTAATTGTTATAAATCAAATTTATGTCTGTGAATTTATTGTGAAATTACTCTGTTGCTGGTTTATAGAAATTAACATTAAGGGGGAGTGAATTTGTTGCAGGAATGGAGAAATTGGTGCAAAGGCAAAGGCGATGGCAAGAGGATGATGCTCTTGCAGTGTTAAGTGGTATGAAGGCAAAGTTAAACCAAAAAATTTCAGATTTACCGAAAGAGACAAAGGATAAGATTGAAGCAGCTGTGAGAAAATTGAAGCCGCTTTGCCCAAACTGTCTGTCAAAGGATTGTAAATACAGGTATCTGAACAATAAAGGTCGCTCCAAATCCATACAGCCCAGATTCTTATGTCGTACATGCCATGCCCAATTCACTCTCGAAGGAAAAAGGTACCACTCTACACTCTACTGCTCTCCATACACTAGTTATTCTCTTAACAGTGAAATGCCTCTGCCAAACACTATCATTTGCTCTCAAGATTTCACTCAACTTCCCAAAGAATTGGGTGTGCATACAATGGCGAATAATAATGATGATGCAGACGCAGATGTAAATAATTTATTTATTCCCTGTGTTACTCTAGACAACTCAGCGTGGGCTAATCCAATCACAAATACAAACAGCGAGCAATATCTAAGTCTGCCTCTGGAAAATGTTTTTGGAAATAATTTGGATGGCTTCGGAATGGTTGAGCAAAGAGAGTGGAATAATCCTCCGCAATGTACTCACAACTCTCCATTGACGAACTGGTCGAGTTGCATATATCCGATGCAAGCAATGCCAATCGCATCAGCAGGAGGAGGAGAAAGCATAGGTTATTTAATGGACAACAGTCTCAACGAAGCACTAGGACTACCCCAATTTTTGGAAGGGAATCCTCTATTTTAGACCCTCAATTAAGCAACGATGAGGTATTTTGTAGTTATTTAATTATGGAACATCAAATGACTCCACCCAGGAATTCTTGTGTTGATGGATTGGTATAAATCAGACATTATGATTATGAATATGTTCGTGTTCTTTCAAATCCAACTTCCATTCATATTGACTTAAAATTTAATCCATTTCACCCTGCAATCTATAACATATAAACTGTGGAAATACTCTCTTTTTAATAAGTAAAAGAGTGTTTTGTTTTGTTTTGTCTTGTTTTTGTTTTTATTTTTCTTCCTCTGCTGCTGCTTATCAATTGCAGGTCACAATTCTGAGTGAAAGGAAGAATTATTATACATGAATAATTTTTTTTTGAATTTTAAAAAGCTTCAAGATATTGTAAAAAATAATAATACACAAAAATTATAATAATAAGATAGTCTTTTAGTATTCAGTGTTTATATTAAAATAGTTCCTTTTTGCAGAATCTTTCCTACAATTCTAATAGTTTATATGTTTATTGATTTTTTTAAACTAAATACAATTTAATTATTTCATAATTGAATTAAATTATTTTTATTTATTATAATTTTTAAATATATTATATTTTCATTATAATTTTTTTTAACAAAGATTTTGTCAATTTTCATAATATATAATTTTTTAAAGCAATTGTTATTCGCATAATAAGAAGGGAAAGAAGGGTGATCAATTTCTGTTCTCAAAATAATCAAGTTATTAATATTGTATTTAGTTGTAATCTATTTATATCCACAAGCTTTATTTATTATATGCTCCTTAAGGTTTCATAGTTTGGTGAACACGAGCTATCATATACACTTTTATGTTTATATCTTACCTATATTATGATATATTTCAATTTCTTTCCTATTTATAAGATTAATTACACTCCATACTTTTAGATTTAAAATATCTAGCTTCTAATTATCTTGAATTTTTTAATTCAAGGCGTCAAGTTATTTTTATAATTGAGCATTTTTCAAACCTAATGTGTTTGCATGTGTGTTATAACTTTGTTCTATTATAGATTAAAGAAACTTCGTTTAGCAATCATGATTTTGATCCTCTCCTAACACATAATTTCCTTAAATGTATTAGTTCATAGTGCAAAACCCTAAACACTTAATCAAGCATTTTGTAATAACAAAGGTTGCATATTCAAATAAATAAATGGACAATTATAAATGTACAATATAATAATAATGCTTAATAAATAAATAGAATATTGAATAAGATAATAAAATAAATAAATAAATAAATGGAAATGGTATAGGTACTTATATATGTATGTATTGTTGAGGGAAAAGGCATATTCGATAAACATTTTTAGTTGTATGGTTTATTTGTTTGTAACCTCTAAAAATAATGTATTCTTCATAATGGTAGATTGATAGCGACATGGACTCCTACATTTATCCATGGGACATACAATGTTGACCAACAATGTACGAGTGGTCTACCTGTGTTGTCGATACATAACTATCTTTAAAAATGAACACATAAAAGCATATCATGTGGCCAAGAATCAACTATAAAACTGAAAAATAAATTACATGAATTTAATATATGAACATAGTGGCATATGCATTTATAAAAGACATATAGATAAAAATAAAATAATGTTGATGAGATGAGCTTTGTAGGTCACACAATGCTAAGTTACATAAATAATATTACTCAAGGTATTTTATGACAAAGGTTTTGGAGGTTAGTCAGCCATACTTGTTGGTGATTTGGCCGAACTAGCTTCCATTGATGACATACCAATACATATGGAATTCATATGGTAAAATTTTAACACCATTATAGCATTGAACACAAACTTTTGCTAATAAGATTTTGACTTATCACAAGTCCTCTTCAAGAATGATGTAATGAAAAGAATATTGAGCCAATAAAATAAGATTGGAATATTCTCATACCGAGAGAAAAATTCTTCATGTCTTTTGAAGAACAATACACATTCAAAATCTGTACTCACTTATATCCAACTAATAATTTAATAAGCATATTCTAAAATTGTTAAATATTCCAATTTCATTTAGTTAAAGTAGAACAAAATTCATCTAATATAAATGATAATTATAAATCACATTACTCTTTTGAAAAGGAGAACAAATTATGTTAACTACCATCTTATTGGTAAAAGCTAGTCAATGGGCATTTTGGGTGCAATTAGTTTTTATAAACCCCTAGATTTGTCCATATATATAAATGTTAACTTCAAAAAATACTCAAATTTTATATGGGTATCAAAAATGTCATACACTTATCAATTCTCCAACCACAAGGTGGAGTCATCATCAGATGCCCTTAAATATGACATGGGCCCTAACAATACGTAAATTATAAAGAATAAAATTATAAAAAGCAATAATAAATATATATTAGAAAGTAAGTAGAAGACAACACTGTTTAAAAAGCATTTCATTTTATGATATATAATTAAAAGTATTTTATTTATATATATATATATATATATTCGATATTTTTATTATGCATGTCTATAATAAATTAACAACTAATAGATACTATTACATACTAATAAATCTTAATAATATCAAAATTAAATTCATTAACTATTTTAAATTTCTTCTCCTTAATCTTACACTTTAAACATCTATCTTAACTTCTTTATTATTTATATTTTTTCCAATGCATCATTGTTTAAATATAAATGAAATGTAACTTATATATTTTAAATTATGCACCTAAAAAAAGTAGGTCCTTTCAAAATTGCTACATAACCTATCTTTCAAGATAGAAGCGATAAATTTATAAAGACTATCACTCACATTGAGAATGTAGAAAGATAATACATATATGTTCATATATGAATCAATTCAAACACGATGTAAAATTAACGATCCAAGTGGTTTTTATACTCTAAAAACCAAGCACTAACAATATACTCATATGGAAAACAAAACAAGCTAAATATATCTGTTAATACATGAATCAATTGAAATACGGTTCAAAAGTAACGATCCAAATAATTTCTATACTCTACAAACCAAGCACTAAAACCCTTGAATTGCTTCTATATAGAATTGTTAACTTCAAAAAATATTTATACCATCTGTGGATATGATATCCCACACACTTACCAATTCCTGCAGCCACAAAGGTGGAATTGTTGTCAAATGGCCTAAATATGGCATGGGCCCCAAAAATACATAAATCTTAAAGAATAAAATTGTAGAGAGCGACAATAATGGCATATCAAAAAGCAAGCGAAAGACATGCTCCATTTAATAAGCTTTTAACTCGATATATGGTAACAATTGTCACAATATTTTTACCTTCAATATTTTTTAATTTTGTGTGGCTTTAATAAATGAACAGCTACTATGTATTTCTACATTTCATTAAATCTTAATCATATCAAAATTATATAACTTATCTTTTAAAATAGAAGTGATAAATTTCAAAATATTATCACTTAAATTAGTCAATGACTAAACAAGTTATATACATTTATTAATATCTAAATCAATTGAAATATGATGTAAAAATAACAATCCATTTCATAAAGAATACATCAAACAAGAAACTATTAAATATCGTAAACCAACTATAATTAAACTTGTAAACAATGCTCAATATTACATATAACTAAAATTTATATATATAAACATTGAAAACTATATTTTCTTATCAATATAGTTCTTTTATATTTTGAAACATCTATTGTCAAATATTCACTGACTATAAAATTTAACTCGGTCTAGATTTGAAGCATCCTTTGTCAAATATTTCTTGACTACCGTAGTCGCTAAGCAATTTATGTGATAATTATGTCAATGTTTTTTTTGAAAATGTAAACTCAATGAATCAAATTTTGGATTTGTTGTGGAAATTGCGAGACCTTTTTTGAGACCTTCAATGTCACTTCATTTCAGTCAATGTCACTTATTACTTATGAGAAGCTTTCTCGCAACATTTTTTTCTACTTATATTCCAAAAGGAGAAAAAAAAAAGAAAATACTTGAATCAAAATAGAGGACGACAAAGAAAGCATTTGAGGCATATCCCATATTTAAAGATTATTGAAAAAAAAAGGTCATCCCCATAATGATGTTTTTTTTAATGAAATATATCCATATAATAATTAAACTAAAATATACAAATAATTCACAAAAAAATAAGGCGGTATGAGAGCACGTCATGATACATTACGCAGAGTTTAAGAGCAAAATTAAAGTATCGTAATTTAGGCAAAGCCTAGAAACAAGTCAATAAGTCATAAAGTAAAAAAAAGAGATAAATTTTATGCAGCAAGAGTAAGGCAAGAAGACAAAAGATCCATATCATCAAGAACCTGGCCCAAGCTTGGCAAATCATTACCATTTTAAATAGGCTCCCAACCAATAACTTGGGAGTGTCTGTGTCATCATCTGCTTGTATTTGAGTGGGTCAGAGAGCCAAAGAGAGCCTAAAAAACTTATCCATCATATTCGCATGGCCTCTAGGGGGCACATGATAAGCATTTAGGCATGGAGGAGGAGGAACACCCTAACCATCCTACCCAGTAGGGGAAGGAGGCAGTGGCTGCCACCCTCGCTACTACCCAAGAGGGGAAATGTGATGGTACGGGTTGCCATTGTGAGAGCGGCACCTGGGACAACTGTGATGATGTCCACCATGAGATGGTTGAGGCACTCTATCATCCAATCTGGGATCCCTAGATGGAGAAGGCAAAATTTGAGCCATAATACAAGGAACATCTTCCCAATGGGAGAGGAAATCCTGAAGATACCCAAGCTCCATATCCACTTTATTGGCTTGGACTTGAATATGCAAAAGAACATTGGAGATGATAGAAGTTTTTTGCAATGCAAAAACATTACAATCAATACAAACATGAATAAACATAGAATTATTTCTTTCTTTCAAAATCCAAAAAAGAATCTCCACTCTGAAAGTATGCTAGACGTGCATGTATTTGAAGGGTATTGCGGGTTTGTATCCAAGGAGGATATTCTACCAAAGGAAGAATTCGAGCTAGAAAGGCCTAAAAATATCATGGATCCAAGTCTAGACCCTTTGAGCTTTGGAATAGTACCAAAAGAGATGAAGAAGCATCTCAGGGTAGCCATAAAAGGGGAAAGTAGGGAGGTGGACTCCAAACCGAATAAATATTCTACCAATAAGTAAGCTTTGGTGTAGTATACACTAAGCAAAGTGAGCAAACTTGGACTCCACACAAGCCCCCTAAATAGTGTTGAAGCGAAAGCTCCACATTTTAACAGATGAGTGTAACCCCCAATGAGTGTTAATCTTATCAACCATGGGAAAATGGGGGGTGAGCCATCCATAGCCAAGCCGAGGAGTGTAGTTATGAAAAGGGGTCTCAATATACCATTTCCAGTCCTTCCAGCATAGTGGAGTAGAATGGGCCAAGATTTTATAGAGCATGGAAGCTGGGATGGCATTGAAAAAAGCCTAGTAGGATTCTTGATCCGCATTGGCTAACCAATATTTAGCCTTCACCTCCTCCCAAGATAGCCAAGAGTGAGAATACACGTAGAAGATATTCTAGATGGAATGAATTATTCTACAAAAAATCTTGAGGGTGTTGATCCAAGGGACTTCTACCAAGGGCACTTCATTGTGAGAAAATTTGGGAGACCACCAAAGAGAGTGGGAATTAGTAGAGATCCCGTTACAAAAACTGAAACCGTTTTAGAGAAACCATGGTTTAATCTTTCCCCAAGCCTTCTAGAAGCTTTTGGCCACAAAAGCCCTAGTGATATTGATAGGAGACTAGATGAAGAGTAAATTTTTCAGGCTTTCTTTCCCTTGGCTAAAATCCTAAGGAGATACATTAGTTGAATAACACCTTCCAAGCTTCTACGTCCTCAATGGCCTGCACAATCCATTTGGCACATAAGGTAGTTCCTTGCTGAGCTATGTAGATGAGTCCCATCCCTCTAGTTTCATGCATGAGGTAGAAATATTCCCAGGCCACCTTGTGGAATCCTTACCTTATGGGGACTTTTCCCAAAGGAAATCTCTAACAATTTATCCAACTTTTAGGAAGATTTTTTGGAAGGTACCCAGCATGATGAGTAATACACATGGGTGCACACAAGAATTTTTTATTAGAATTGAAATTTTCCTACCAACGAAAGAGATTTGGTCATCTAGTATTCTAGCTTCTTAGGAACTCTATCAACAACATATTTCCACAATAAGGGTGGTGAAGAATCAAAAGTAAAGGGGATGCCAAGAAATTTAAAGATTTCATCATGTTGGATCCACTTCCAACTAAATTTATCAGCCCACGCCGGTGGAAGGAGGTAAGATTATCTATAACAATGAGTTTTCTGACATTGGATGTTGGAGCTAGAGGCCAGGTAGAAGGTGTCAAGACATTGTAAGGCATTGTTCGCATTAGCTTCATCTTCAATGAAGTTAAGGAAGGAGTCATTTACAAAGTTGCAATTAAGCAATTTCATATCTTTGTGACGATTATCTGCATCAAGAGGGAAATAAATTCCCTTAATAAGGCCACTAGCTTGGGCATTGTTAAGAAGATATCCAAAGCCCTTAGTTACTAAAATACACAAGGTGGGAGCTAGAGGTCACCCTTGTCAAATGGAACTAAATATGCCAAATTACTGAGACGTAACTTCATTGTTGGAGAGAAGAGTTGAGGCATCAAAGAAAAGCATCTGCATAGTTTGAATGAAGATGGGCCTGAAACCCAAAGCTCAAAGCATGGCTAAGATAAAAAGACATTCGATATGATCATAAGATTTTTTAAAGTCAATTTTGATGAACATATCTTATTGCTTAGACTGTCTATCCCAATCCATCCCTTACCAGATGACAATGGGGTTATCCAAGATGTAACAGATTATGATGAATCCCATTTTTTCTAGATGCATAATGAGAGGCAGCATATTGTGCAGTTGAATTGCCATAACTTTGGAAATAATTTTATAGGAAACATTCAGGAGGGTGATGGGTCTGTAGTTTCAGATCAACTCAAGATCTCCCTAAGATATGAATTTGATATTTATTTTATTTATATTTTTACCCAGTGAATGTATGAAAATGCTTCTTGATAAACCTTATGCAAATCACTACCCATAAGATCCCAAAGAGTTTTGTAAAATTCATAGGGGAAGCCATCAATGCCAAGGGCTTTGTCATTAGCCATGTGAGACACTGCTTCATGAAAATCATCAATAGTGAGGGGCCTATTGCAAATCCCTAGTTGGATGGGAGTGAGTTTGCATGGCACCACTGAAATACATTGTTGAATGATAGTTTCATGCTCAACTAAAGATGCTTGAGCTTTGAACACTTGCTGATAATGGTGGTTAAAAGCTTTCACAATCAATAGAGTCTCTTTGAGTCTATTACCAACCTTAGTATTGACTTGTATTTGTTGCTTAGAGTTTTTGGCTTACAAAAATTGAAAGAAATCCTTAGAAGCTTTGTCCCTTATTTTAAGCCTAGATTTGAGTTGGGATCTTTGGGCATTGTAGTTGTCTACAATCTGAATGTCGTACCTCAAGAATACAACTCTCAACTACAAGATCTCATTAAAGGGATCTTTTTTCAAATCTAGAGCCATGTGGCTCAACTTTGAGGTAATATCGGAGTAGGAGTGTCTCTAAATTTTTTCAAGTTAACAGCCATAGATCCATAGAAAGTGGGAGGTCCTTATGATGACATCATCCCACTAGAGAATGTAACTTGATTCTTAGGAAGGATATGGATCTAAATTCCAAACTCTCCTAATATGTGCCACCGTGTGTCCATGCTTAAGCAAGGATGTGTTGAGGAAGAATTACATTTTATGGACTTTGTATTTCATGAACTACCATGTCACATGAAACTAATTATGGGGTGATCAGAAAGTCCAAAATCTTCTAATGCCTACACTAGAGGAAAAAAGATATTATCAAAAGAGAAGTATGTTTGGATGGACATCATTTCCCTATCTAGATGTTTTAGAATCTGAGCGAAGCCTTCCTTGATATTACTCCAAGTGTACCAAACTCCATCTGCATGTCGATGTGTTAAATTAGGGTCATAAAAGCTCCATTTAGTACACATGTAAAACCACACCTCCCTTTTGCCAACTAATCACCTCATAGGCAAGTGGCCCATCTTGTCTTTAAGAGATGCCACCATATTAAAGTCACCACATAATACCCAATGGTCATCGGGGAGATCATTTGATATCCATCACCATAAATGGGAACACTCCAAAGCATCATTTGAGGCATAAATATTAATAAATCCAAATGAGTGGCTTTCAATGTTAAAAAGTGATCAAACTAACTGATTGGTGGGGTCCACACCAGATTGCACTAAGTGTGGCTACCACCTTGGAGAAATGAATGTGATCAACCTTCCACATCCCATGGAATGGTTGCTATGAAGAATGATACTATCATGCTAGATGGTATTAATGACAGTCATCAATAAAAAATACACCACCTTGACTTCCTGTTGCTAGAGAATGTCCATCTTGGGAAACTTCTTTCTAAATTCATGAACATCAAACTTATGTTTTGGGTCTATGAGACCCTAAACATTCCATGAAAATCAATTCATGGATGATGGGTGTCAAGGGACATGTCCTCCAATTCCATCCCTTATAGGGAATCATACCGATTCTAAAAAAAATGCCCACTATTGGCACTCAAGAACTCATACTATTTCCTCAAGTCAGGGTCAGCTAGAAAATCTCCTTCCTCCACCTCATCAATCCTCCAAAGAGGGCTAAGAGAGAATTTGGGTGTATCCTGTCGAGAAAAAAGTGGATAAGTGGTTGGCCGTGAGTCTAAAGAATTGGGCATAGAGGCCTCAACATCTTGGGATAAAATGTTAGTAACTAGAGGAATGTTGAACACCCTAGGCTTTTCTACCAATTTTAGGGTTTCAGCCAGTGAGGGATCTTTTGTAATAGGATCTTGCTCTTGTAGACCATTTATTGAAGATGACTTACCTCCTTTGGGAGTAGCAGTTGAATTTTTGGCTCTGGTGTAAGTGTTATTCTTCCCAACTATAGTCTAACCATCCTTAGCTGGTGTTTTGCTAGCATTAGGAGAGGACTTGAGAGGAGAGGTTGAGCAGTTGGACACATTATTATGAGCCAATTGAAGGGGAAAATCTTGTATCTTATGGTCTGTGGCTTGGAAAAGGAAGCAAGTGTTAGGAAAGTTGATATATAAGCCTCATTAAGAGTGCCTTACATCCTTAACCTAGATTCTCACAAACTACTTGAGGTCTCAGGAGAGGTTTACTTCTATGTAGACCCTTTTTTTATGATTTAGTAAGATAGAACCAGTTTTGTTCATGACAAACCACATGGCCTATGGAGGATGCTATTTAGTGGATAAAGTGCTAGCATGGGAGTGAGAGGCCTATAAATTCAACCCAAACTATGACTTTAAGAGCAGAGTGCTTTGAGACCACAAATTCTCATATACAGGGGAGAGAACCGTAAGCGATTTCCTAGCATACAAAGTGGTAGACTTATGGAAGATACCTTTGGCATGGAATGAGTCAAAAAAGTGGAAGATAAATAAACCCTTAGTCATGTTATAGATGCTCTCTAGATTAATGCCATGAGATTCCCAGTGAGTTTGAACCCAAGACTGAGCATACTTTTAGAGGGGATTCTCTCGTCAAAATATCATATTAAATAAAACTTCTCTAACCATTGACATGCAAAATTAAAGTCAGGAATAGGCAATATAACATCAGGTTCTGAAGCTTACTTCGTGTTATACCTTAGAGACAAAACTCCTCAAGCACTTTTAGGGGGCCATTGCTCAGTGTTCTTCCATTATTTTTCATAGCTAAACCAACTAGGATAGAATGGGGAGAAGACATTATAAATGCCAGCCTCACCTGAAGGCAAAAAACCCTAAATGGAAATAAATGCTAAGTCTCACAAGCACCTAAAGCTATGGTATGACACAAGGCTGGTCAATCATAGAACCAAAGGTTGACTCAATGGCATGCAAGGAAAAAACCCTAGCAGAGCCAAAAAGCCCAAAACCCTAAATCTAAATCATCATACCCACAATGATTTTATTGTGGAATACATTTAGATTTGTTTTCATACATATGTAATTAATGTATTTTTTGTCCCCTTATTCTCTCATATATATATATATATATATATATATATATATATATATATATATATATATATATATATATATATATATGATGTAATTTGAGATAAATTATTATTATTTTCTACAATGGCATGTCTAGGGTGGAGGATTACTTGGCAACATGGGAAAGCTTCCCAGATATATAAATAAATAATATATCATTTTAAAAAAACTTTATATTAAATATTAATATGGAAAATATTTTAATCAATTCTTGATATATATATTTCAAATTTGTCACTTCTCACTTATTTTACACACAAATAATTTATAAAATATACATTGATAGAATATTAAAAATTTCATGATTATAAGTTGTATTGGACATTTGTAATTATTTATCAAACATGGAGATGGAGATGGAGTAGCTAGTTTATTTTTTCACATATAAATTTCATATTTTATCATTTGGAGTATAACCATGAGTGGGTATTATACCGTGAAAAGGCAATGTCATCACATGCATGAGACAAAATCATTGAGACCTACATGGCTGTTAAGAAACCACTAGTCTCTTAATGTGTGAAACCCATTATAATACCTTAGTGATTCATATTCGATGTCATCACTATGACCTAATCCACTTGGGTTTTACGGACCTCAAATACAATAAAACATAAACTATACTCTAACATATTTATGCACAAATGCAAACTCGTCCATTGTGAAGAGTCACCAAGTGTGTGATATTAGAATTGGCCACACGTGTCACAACAATAATGGCTATGAAGTAATAGACTCCCCAAATATCAACCTTGAGGGAAAGTGTTCTTTGATTTCTCTAAGCAGTGAGATCTTTGTAAAATGTCACAATCTTTTCAAATCAAAACTACTTTTTTGATACAACTCTAAATGAGTCTCAAAACTCTTCCACTCTAAATAATAGGTATTACACCCACATCACAACTCTTTTTTAATTTATTTTTAGATAAATACAAGGTTATTTAAGGCTTGAGCCATATAAAAAGTCTTACAAGAAACAACCACAAAAGTCTTGAAACAAAGACAAGCAATGCCAGTGCAGAGGCATGATAGTCAAAAACCCAAAAAGACCTAGACAAACTTGGAGATTACAACAACCAAAATGAGAAATAAAACATCTGCATCCCCATAGATAACCAACATTAAACAATAGAAAAAATCTAGAACATCAGACAGACACAACATTTATCCTTAACATAGAGTGGCACCCCATCATTCAATTCTTCAATGAAGATGATTTCCCTACCCTTGAATTTGATTTTGGATACTTCCCTGAAAACCTCATACTTGTGTTTCTACGATGACCCTTTGCAACCTTCTTCAGGGACCACTACGTTGTTGCTATCAGTTTGGCCCTAAAGCACCTTTGATTTTGGTAATTTTTTGAGCCATTGGGGGGCTAACACCAAACCACACAACACCATTTTTGATAGTTTCTTAACCACTTACACTCTATCCCTATTATGGCAGCTTTCCCTTTACTGCACTATCTTAGCAATCAGACTTTTTTCTATGTCATGGGTGGAAAAGTTAGAAATTTTCCTTTCAAGGTGTTTGAGGAGCATATATTTTACTGCAAGTCTTCCACAAAGCTCACTAGGAGCATAAATTGAGTTTCTAAAGCATGAAAAGTGGATACTAAAACCAAGCCTAAGAAATTTGAGCCAGTGAATGGGAATTTGGGGAGGAGGCCCAAATCATTCTTGACAATGTCCTATACTTGTCCAATGCGATGTTTATAGTTGATGCAGAAGGACCCCAGATTGGCAACCACCTTGGAGTCAGATATTAGAGCCATGAGACTCAGTATAAATATAGCCACCACCTCAAAAGTTGACATGAATATGGATCCCTTGCTCCAGATAATCAACCTAGAACTAAAGAAAAAATCTCAAAAAACTCCTTCGTTGGCACCCAAAAAATGTTTTTAAGATGCACCTAATAAATTACTCCATCAAACTCCATCTCACGAATAAATCTTTCCCCATAAATAATAGGGGTAGCAAGAGAAATTGCAACTCCCCATTCTATACTAAGACCAACAACACCCATGGATGACACACTGCAAACTAGGTAAAGCGGCAAGTGGAGGACCAAAGGATTAACAACAATCACCATTTGGTTTACATTGAAGATGATAGAACAAAGTAATTTAAGGTGATCATAAGCCATTATGGAAACCTCTCGTTGCACTCATGTCATAGTTATACCAATAATTGAGCCAAAAAATTGGCATCCTTTGCTTTTATTGAAGCATCAACTTCACGAGGGTAATCATGAAGGGAGATTATGATGAAATATTTGGCATAACATTTTACCCAATCTCTAAATTCATCGTTAAAAATTACCACTGCTCTACCAAAAATACTATACACTAAATTTCCCATTTTTCTGATTATTTTTTATAATAAAAATCAATATAAAAATTAAAAAGATTAAGGATTATCATCCTAAATCATTAAGTAAAAGGGATGGGAAATCCTACCAAGTATCCCACACAATGTCTATGAAGCTCAATTCAGCTTGGTTTATGCCATAGTTTTCTAGGAAGTCAACTGTTGTATTGGCTTCATGATAACAATGGTTTGATTCTATGGAAACAAAGAGAATCAATCTATCCCAAACACATGATAGAATGTTTTCTAGTTTCTAGGAAGTGATAACATTTTTTTAGAATGCAGAGATGATAATCTGCAAATCACCTTCGATGATTAGCTTAGCAATATTACGTTGAATTACAAGTTCAATCCCATTGACAAGTGCCTATGCCTATGCTTCATTCTTGGGGCCATTAAAAAAAAAATGGACATTATTCAGATTAAAGATCTTCTACAATCATGGATAATACAACCAGCCTTTGAAGCCTCTTAATTTCCTCTGAAAGCCCCATCAAAATTTAACTTAAACCACCCTATAGGTGGAGGATTTCATGAGCACTTACCCTTTCTTATTTTTTTTCCAATAACTATGGTTGACCCATTAATGAGGGGATGAGAGATAAGTCTCCATTTCACATTCATTCTCATATCCCAGCTTGTAAGAAACCCATTCCTCCTTTTGACATGAAAAGAAATGACATTCAAATTTGACATCTCAATTTATTTTAAAATCGTAGGAAGAGTTGTCTTTGCCTTAAAAAATGTGATGGTTTCTCTCCTTCCAAATGGTCCAAACAAGGGTTGTAGGGTTGATCCGCCACAGGCCAAAGGGAGAATTTTTATAGTCACCTATTGGCCAAGAAGAGAATGATGCGATCAATGAAGGTGGCTAGGCCCAAGACCAATCCAACCTACTTACAAAGCCATACCCAACACCATGTTACAAAGGGGTAGTCAAATAATAAATGGTTAACAACTCTCTTTTTTATTATTTGTGGTCAACTAACATTATGCTTTTGAAATGTTTAGTCAAAATAAATGATAAATATGAACAAGGTGGCATGTAAACAATGCCAAAAAAATTATACATGGAATGAGCTTTACATATATCACCTTATTGGTCTTGGAATATAATTATAATTTATTTTGTCTTCATCTTTCTCCAACCATTGTGCATGAATTGTAACCCAAAAAAAGGTGTAGTGTAAAAGTGTCCTTACATATGTTAAGAAGGGATAAAAGTGTAAATCTATACAGCCAAGTTGCATCTTATTTTATTAGTCCTTGCCAAGGTAGGAGACTATAGGAATCACTTTTTTATTTTTCTATATTTATTCATTGAAGTAAATTTTTAAAAATGCATTAGATTTTTATAATTAATTTTTTTTGTAAAGTTGTTTCATATAAATATTGAAATATTCCTAAGGGTGTTATTTGAGAATATTCATTTGACTTTAATACAATTGTAAATATTATTAATAAGACAATACTTTTAAATTATTTTTAAAATATTTTAACATTAATTATTCAAACTCTTGATAGCAAAGCATAGCCAAAAGTATGACACAAATTACAAATTCCATCAACAAATCAAAGTCACATGGGTTAAAGACAAAGCTGAGGGCCATTGCAAAGCCCAAAAGCATAAGGCAATGACAAGTGGCAAAGGCCTAAGGCCAAGGTGCATTCAAAATCAAAGCGTAGATCAATAAATGTGACCAATAAAAGTAAAACCATTCAATTGCAACATAGATTCTTTGCAAAGGAATGCAGAATAAAATAGTTTATTCAATATTTTTCATTAAAAAGGCAACTCAATTTGTGTATAAATGTGATTTGTACATTCTATTAAATTTGAATGACGTGTGACTCCATTTATTCTCCATCTCATTTCGTCTCCATGTGACTTTGTTGTTGTGATTTTCCTTTAATATATAAATGCGACAAGATTTCTCCATTTAAACCAACATACATTGGTTGCTTAGTTAGTGTAAAAAATATAAATTTCTATTACTCAATAATTAAAGATAGCAAGTACAATTTAATTTATTGATTTCAATGACTATATAATTAATTAAATAATAGAAGTAAGTCTATGTTATGATGAATACATACTCCAATTTGGAATCAGGGAACATATATATATATATATATATATATATATATATATATATATATATATATATATATATATATATATATATATATATATATATATATATATATATATATATATATATATTGTTATTAAAAGTTTGAGAGAGTAACATCTGGTAAAGAGACAATGCCCAATGTTAGTACAAGTTTTATCTTTCCCATTTCATATTTCATATTTCATATTCTTAAATTGTGAAAAAAATTTACGATATGGATATTTCATAAACAATATTATTTTCAAATTTCTAATATGATAACAATAATATGTAGTACAGGTTCAAAGATCATCTTTCCAAATCCCTAAAAAAATCTAATAAATGGATCCACTACACTTACTACACTTTCTTAAGTTCACCATTGATCAAGAGGTTGCAAATTTTCTAGGTGCTGCTGGAATTCTGCAAAAGGCTTGGGAAGAGATACACAGTGCTTCAATAAATAATGATAACACTTTCGTTGTGAGAGAGTATGAAGATGTGGTATAAGTGACCTTCCCTTCATTTTATATAGAAGATTATATTAAAAATGAGAACACACTCATAGTATTCTCTGACTTCCTCAAGGGGGATGATGATAAGCCAGCTCTCATTCACAAGGGAGCTCTCAATCGATTCCTAGAGGAGAAATCAATCTTTGAAGCCCAGCTAAACAGATCCTTAACTCTATTATATAATTTCTCTGCGATGTGGAATTCCTAATATTGAATTCAAAAAACCTAATTCTTGTACACCCACTTGGTGTTGCCAACATAATGCAATTTCGTTTGGACTGTATGTCTTTGGTTAATGGAATATTTGAATGATTACATCTTGCACTAACACCCAAGCTTTGTTTTGAGTTTTGCCTATATATATTATTACTCCTTCACACACAATCTTTAATATTATATCCTATTATTTAAGATTGATATTTTTCTTGAAATGAATATAAAAACTTCTGTATCCCATTAAGTTGTTCAATGTAGAAATTAAGAGAGCAGAAAAACAAGAACTTAAACAAGAAAACAAGAACAGAAACTGATTGCTACAATTCTTCAAAAAAAAAAAAATTATTGATCTTCTTTTTTCCTTACTTACAATGTTGCGCCCAAGGCATCTATAAATATATTTTCTTGGCAAATTAAACTAAAAATAAACTAATTGTTTAACTGCCTCTAACTGCTTGAAAGAACTGACTGTTAACTACTTTGAACTAACTGATTCCTAACTGTCAGTTAGCTAACTGAATGTTAAATCCTGCATGCATGAGAACTGAGTTGGATCTGGTAGTTAAGTTGTGGATGGAGAAATTATCTCCAGTTCATCTTTAGTTTCTAACACTCCCCCTTAATTTCTACCAATAACAACTTCAGCATTTACAATGCCTAAATTTTGTGTTAAATAATTAAAGGTCTCCTTTGCTAATGCCTTTGTGAATATATCTGTCAATTGATCTTCATATCTGTAGAACTCCAGATGGATTTCTCCATTGTTCACTAACTCTCTGATAAAGTGAAATCTTGTATCAATGTGCTTGCTCCTCTTGTGAAAAACATGAATTTTTGATAATGCAATTGCTGATTTGTTGTCACAAAAGATTGGTATTGACTCCTTCTATGCTTGTAATAAATATTTCAATATTCTTCTCATCCAAGTTGCTTGACATGCTGCTGATGTGGCTATTACATACTCTGCTCCAGATGATGAAAGTGTCACTATAGGTTGTTTTTTGGATGCCCATGTGACAACACCTATGCCTAAAAGAAAGGCATGTCCAGAAGTACTCTTCCTATCATCAACGCTACCTGCAAAATGACTATCAGTAAAACCAATCAAATTAAAATCGTTAATTGTGGAATATAAAACTTCATATTCGGTAGTTCCTGCCACATATCTCAATATCCTTTTTCCAACTTGCCAATGTGAGTCTTTCGGTGAGACTCCATGAATCTAGAGATTAAACTAACCCTATACATGGTGTCTGGTCTTGTGGCTGTAAGATACATCAAACTGCCAACTAGTCTTTTGAATGTTGTAGAATCAACATTAGACCCTTAGTCTTCTTTGCTAAGTTTGGTCCCTATAGCAACTGGTGTAGGTGCTGGTTTACAATTGAGCATCTTAAATCTCTTTAACACATCCTTTGCATATTTAGTTTGACAAATAAAAATTCCCTTCTCTGATTGTACAACTTCAATGCCCAAAAAATACTTCATTAATCCCAAATCTGTCATTTCAAATTCTTTCTTCATTGCTGATTTAAAAGTGTCTATAGACAAATTTCCAGTGAAAATCAAATCATCAACATACAAACACAATCAAAATCTGACCTTTTTTATTGATTTTTGTGTATAAAGTAGGCTCACTATTGCTTCTGTTGAATCCATTATTTGTCATATATGAATCAATCCTGCTATACCATGCTCTTGGTGCTTTTTTGAGACCATAAAGGGCCTTCTTCAATCTGTAGACTTTTTCTTCATGTCCTTGCACTTCATAACCTGGTGGTTGTTTTACATACACTTCTTCATCTAGGAAACCATTCAAGAAAGCTGATTTGACATCCATTTGATATACATACCAATTATTTTGAGCAGCTATTGATAAAACCATTCTAATAGTATCAAGTCTAGCAACTGGAGCAAATATTTCATTATAGTCAATTCCATGTTCTTGCGCAAAACCTTTTGCTACTAACCTTGCCTTGTGCTTTTCAACATTTCCATCTGCATCAAATTTAGTCTTATAAACCCATTTGACTCCTATACAATCCTTACCTTCAGGTAGATTAGTTAGATCCCATGTTTGATTTCTTTCAATGGCATTCATTTCTTCATCCATTGCTTTTATCCAATGTTCTTCATTAACTGCTTCTTCATAATACATAGGATCATTAGTGAAAAGAGCAAAATTTGAAACCAAATCTAATTTCTCTTCTTGATTATAAATCTCATTCAAGTTTCTCATTTTCTTACCTTTAATTCTTGATCTTAAAGTAGCAAGAGTTGGATCTGATTCATCACTTACTTGTGAATTTGGAGTAGGGTGACATGCATGACTAGATGATTCACCTTGTTCAAACCTCCTAGGTGTTCTTATTGGAGTGCTTGTTCTTACTTGTGGAGAGGATTGATCACCTTGTAAATTTTGTTCTTCAGATTCTTCTTCATTCTGTGGAATTGGTGCTCCAATTGTGATGGTGCTACCATCCCATGCTTCTTCTTCCTTAAATTCAACATCTCTGCTAATAATCACTTGCTTTGAAATAGGGTTATACAACTTATAAGCCTTTGATTCTTCACTATAGCCAATAAAAATGCATTTCTCACCTCTATAATCAAGTTTTCTTCTCAATTTAGATGGTATAAGAGAATATGCAATGCAACCAAATATTCTGAAATGATATACACTATGTTTCTTACCACTCCACGCTTCTTGTGGAATTTGATCTCTGACACTCTTTGTTGGGATTCTATTCAGAATATACACTACACATGCTACTACTTCTGCCCAATATTCATTTAACAAGTGTTTGGCCTTCAACATGCTTTTAGCCATCTCCATGATTGTTCTATTCTTTCTTTCTGCTACACCATTCTCCTGTAGTGTGTACCTTGTAGTCAATTGCCTTTTGATGCCATGATATCTGCAAATTTTTTGAAATTGATTAGACATATATTCACCTCCTCTATCTAATCTAAGTACCTTGATGTAACGGCCACTCTGCTTTTCAACCATTGCCTTGAATTCTTTAAACTTTCCAAAGGCTTCAGACTTATTTTTGAGAAAATATATCCATGTCTTTGTGCTAAAGTCATCAATGAAGGTTAGAAAATAAGTACTACTTCCAAATGATGGAGTTTGCATTGGTCCACATAAATCACTATGAACTAGCTCCAATAGTACCTTTGCTCTATATGAGCCTTCTACTGGAAAGCTCTCCCTATGTTGTTTTTCCATAATACAACTGTCATATGAACTTCCTAGCTTTTCTATTGGTGGTAATCCCTTCACCATATTTTTTTTCTGTAACAAATTCAAACCTCCAAAATGTAAATGTCCATACCTTAAGTGCCATAGCCATGATTGGTCTCGCTGCATGGTTTTGAAGTGGGCTTCCTCTTCTCCTTAGATGCACTGAATTCGAAGAGGGGACATCCGATTCTTGGTCATCTCCACTTTTCCTATCAACCTATCACTTGGAAACTTGTCCAGTATTGTACAAACATTATCCATAAAAGATACTCTATAACTTTTCTGTATTAACTGTCCAATACTCATAAGATTATGCTTTAGTCCAGGTACAAAATAAACATCAGGTATAAACCTTCTTTCACTATTTTTTGCCAAAACATTTATTACACATTTATTCATTACATCCACTTTGATATCATTTCCTAATTTAACTTCAGATCTTACAGAATCATCAAGACTAGCAAAAAATTCGTTATTTCCTGTCATATGATTACTACATCCACTATCTAAGAACCAAATATCTCTAGCTTTTTCTTGAGTAACATGACAAGAAATAAGTTTCTAGGATTAGAACTAGATTCACCTAGATTAGAACTAGATTCATTTGTGTAATTAGCATTTTGTTTGTACACATATCCTTGTTTCCTTCTATAGTCACTTGCATAATGTCCATATTTTTTGCAGTAATAACATTGAATATTAGATTTATCAAACCTCTATGAACTTTGTTGGAAGTGATTGTTGCCACGTCCTCTACTACTGTAGTTTTGATTACTGTGTTCACCTTGATCTAGATTGTTCCTTCCAGTTCTGCCTCTACCTCTTCCTCTGAAGTTTGACCTTGCTCTTCCTCTTCCTCTGCCAAATGATACCTATGACTTGAAAGCATTCTCAAGAGAAGTGTTGTTATTCCTATTCATTCTAGATTCATGTGTTAACAAAGAACCCATTAATTCATCTACAAATAATTGTTCCAAATCCTTGGTTTCCTCAATAGCTACAGCTATTGCATCAAATTTACTGGGTAAACCCCTGAGTATTTTTTCTATGATCTTCTGATCCGTGATTGTTTCTCTATTAGATCTAATTTGATTCACTATATTCAACACTTGACCCATAAACTAATCTATAGTCTCTGAATCATTCATTTGCAAATTTTCAAAACTTTGCCTAAGAGATTGCAATTTAGCAATTTTTACCTTTGTATTACCTTTATAGGTAGTCTCCAAGATTTTCCATGCTTCTCTGGATCTCGTTGCTACTGTAACTCTAAAAAAAATTGATTCATCCAATCCCTGTTGGATTATAAATAAAGCTTTTGCATCTTTTTTTTGTTCTCCTTAAGCTCGTCCTTTTGTGCTCGAGTTAATGCCAGATGGGCTGCCTCATCCTGCGGTTTTACAAAACCACTTTCTATCAAATCCCAAACTTCTTGTGAGCAAAACAAAGTTTTCATCTTAATTGCACAAAAATCATAATTCTTACCATTAAAAATGGGAATTTGACGCTGAGAAATACTGTTGTTCATTGCCTCGTTGAAGCGACTAAATCCTCCTTCGTCCTTTTTGACTTTATCCGCTGGTGCTTTTCCATGATCTGACGCTGCGCCTATAATTTGAAACGCTTCCTTCTTTTATCTTATTAGCTGCTTAAAGTCTTATCTTGTTTTTAAATTCCAAAAAAAATAATTCTTTAACAGCACCTTATATGGCTTCTGGGGTCTTCTTGAAGCCGGGACTACCAATTCTGCATGTGCTACTGGTGCGCAATGCCCTGCGCTCTTCACCTACGCCCTCCTCTTAATAGAAGGAAACAAAAGAAATAAAAATAAACAAAAAAAAAAATTGGTAGACTGCGCTTTCAAACTTTGCAGTTTCGTTGACTGCGGTGCCTCCTTAACCTGCGCTTTGACTGTGCCTCAAAAAACCTTCTGCCAACTGCGCGTACAGGCTGGCACTCTCTCCTATGGTCAACTGTTGTTGCGCATTGACTGCTGCGCCTTACCAATTCAGTGATCTCCAAAAACTGACTGTGCGCTCTCAAATGACCTTCGATCTACCTGAATGCGCTTCTACTCTTGATGTGACATGTCTACTTGGCAGTTCTTCACTCTGATTGCGTGCTTCTTCTCACGCCTAACTGAAACGTTCTTCTTCTGGCTCAACCTGGCTCTGATACCAATTTGTAGAAATTAAGAGAGCAGAAAAACAAGAACTTAAACAAGAAAATAAGAACAAAAACTGATTGCTACTGCAATTCTTCAAAAAAATAATTTTTATTGATCTTCTTTTTTCCTTGCTTACAACGCTGCGCCCAAGGCATCTATAAATTGATTTTCTTGGCAAATTAAACTAAAAATAAACTAATTGTTTAACTGCCTCTAACTGCTTGAAAGAACTGACTGTTAACTACTTTGAACTAACTGATTCCTAACTGTCAGTTAACTAACTGAATGTTAACCCCTGCATGCATGAGCACTGAGGTGGAGTTGGTAGTTAAGTTGTGGATGGAGAAATTATCTCCAGTTCATCTTCAGTTTCTAACATTCGAGACTTAGCTAAAAGTGGAGGATTCACCCAAACATTAGTGGCCTTATCCACATCAATATTTTAAGGTTACGTTGTAAGAAACGAGAAACGGTGAAATGTGATCGTAACGGAAACTAACGATGTAACGAAAACAAGATAAAAATATATTGTATATGAAAAAAAGTTTTATACATATACATATATTTTATTTTATTTCTTCCTAAATTTAGTTATATTTTAATTTAAAACATTTAATTTTTTATTATTAAAATTTTTAATATAAATTTTTTAAACATTAAAACATAAAAAAAAATAATAATAATCATTATAAATCTGGACGGCCTTAAATGCATTATCATTTTGTTTTAGCATGAATTTAAATCATTAAACACCCAAATCGTCGTCACGTTAAAATGAGCAGCAGCAAAATACGGTAAACAAAATAGGCTTGCGATATTGATTAAGCCTTATATTTTCTTAGAAATTCCCAAAGCCCAACGCCTAAAATTTTGAAAATTGCAGAAGCTGAGCCTCCTGGAAGAAGAAGATGATGTATCTGAAACTGGCAGCAGTCCCAGAAATGTAATATTAGTTATAAACTCCCCAAAAAAAGCTCCCGAAACGCCGTTTCCGTCGCGTCCACGTTTCCGGCCGTTAAAACTCGCAACAACAGTCAGCCGTCGCGTTTCTTGCAACAGGGCTTTAAGCCATTGTAGAATAAGTTCCCAACAATGATTAGCATCACTATCTTGCATTGAAGGAATCTCTAACTGAGGAAACTGTAGATCCCGGTATAGGAAATTCGGCAACTTAAGCAGCAGTAAATGTCACCCCCATGATATATGTCAAGTAGGTTTGAAATCTGTCTATAGCTATCACTTTCCAATGTCTATGTTAATATTATGCAGTCATCTATGCCTGTTAATTCTTGTAATGTTTCCATACTGACAATTCTTTTCAATTACAAGTTTTGCAATTTTACATCACATGGATTAATTTAATTAGAAGTACTTCTTGTTCAATGTAAGGAAAAAAGAATTGATTTATTTGAAAACAACTGCAAGTGAAAATCAAGTGAGAGTGTCATTGTCCATAGGGGTGTGGCCAAGTGGTTGAGACAAGCATCACAATGCAAAATATACAGGTCTAAACCCTGGGGAGTATAGAGCCCCCATAATATGTACTTCCATTAATCTCCTAATGTTGTGTCCCCAGTATTGTACATTTCAGTATTTCCATGTTTTGCTCACTGCTTGACAATGTATACAATTTCAATTTAGTTGAGGAAACATAATGCAATATTGACAATGAGTTATTTCTCAACTGTTTAGTGTCTTTGAAAAAACCTATTTTACTTATTTTAGTAGAGATCCAAGTTCTTAAATCTAAAGGTAATGTTATATATATGTATGTTACATCAGATGGAGAGGTTTTTGAAACCAAAAAAGGAACGAACCATTATAATTGTTGGTCATTCCGTAGGAGGCGCAATTGCAACCCTGGCCACTCTGCGGGTTCAGGAAAAGAGGGCGAGACACATCTCTCATTTTTGCATTACATTTGGTTCACCTTTGGTTGGAGATGCGGGACTTGGGGAAGCAGTTAGTCGCGAAGATTGGTCAGGCAAATTTTGTCATGTGATCTCCAAGTATAATATTGTTCCTCAGATGCTCCTTGCACCATTTGAATCAATTACCGAGTCTTTGAATGCAATTGTGCCTTATTGGCAGAGCATAATGGGCGTTGACTCTGTTGCTATTCAAGAGGCTTGCAGGAGTCTTCTTAAAAATGTCCTGCAGTGCACATCTACCATAGCAAACAATTACCCAGGAGAATCTGGTCATAGAAGCCCCTATAAACCCATTTGTATTTACTTGATCTGTTCAACCCAGGGCGCAGCTTGTATTGAGGACTCTGAAGCTGCTCTGAAGATGCTACATTTCACTATGCAAAGCAAAGAAGGAAAGTCTTCTGATTAAATTGCAGGCGCCTGTATTTCAGAGCACAAAGATTATGGCCATATGTTGAAAGATATAACTGATCGCGTACTGTCTGTAAATACACTGAAAGTTGCAGACTTCATCTCAAAGAGGAGTCTGGGAACAGCACTGGAATTGGAGGCAATGGGCACGGGGCTCAGTTAATCTAATCACTTCTACTTATCCTTTGCATATATCATTGTCCCAGGATTCATACTGTGTAAAACATAAATGCAATATCCAGAAATTCTTGCTTTTATATATTTCTTTTAATTTATGAGTAGAATACCAGATTTTAGCCGTCTTTATATACTTTTCAAGTTCCTTACTTTTTACCAAGAGAACACTGTCGATTCATTTTTCTACGCAATAAATGGAAAAATGAGGACCATATTTAGGCCCTTCATCTTAAAATATAGATTAATGCAGGTATGAGCAGAGTCTCCTTTCCCTCAAGTTAGAGATGATTCTTTTGATCTTTCGTCTTCACTGTAAGTGGTCTGGTGTAACCTTCAAGCCACCCATTAGATTAATTACCAATAGCTTTCTTTATAAGCAATGTTCAAATTGTTAGTACTTAGTAAGGTATTGGTCTTATGTTGGAGTTAGCTAGTTTTTTTTAAAAAGGTAGTAGTGTTGTGAAATTATAGGAACTTATTATTGTGTACTCTCAATAACATATTGATGAAAACTTTGTGAGGGAATTCGATAAAAGCATGTTATGTGATAGAAAAAAGCAATTTTTTTAAAAATGAATAATTTATTTATTTATTTATTTATTTTTTTTAATATTGTTTACTGCTTATTTAAAATTTTAGGAAGATTTCTTTTGAACTTTTTAGAAGATTTCTTTTAACAAATAATACATTTCTATAAAATTGCATTTATCAAATTTATTGAAGCAATATAAGACCTCTACTTGAATATGGTCATTATATTTTTTTGGTTACTAACATAAAATGAATTATATATATATATATATATATATATATACACGCGACACACATCAATAGCTTGAACAAAGAATTATGTACAGATTTAAGGTATTCTCCCAAATTTAAAAGACTAAATTTGATGGTCACATTATTTATGTTTTCCAAGTGTAAAATATAATATATTTTTTTAAAATTTTATTATGTAAAATAAAATTTGAAGTAAATAATTAAATATTATAAAAAATTATTATTATTATTTATATATATATATATATATATATAAATATATATATAAAAGGTAATGTTGAATAAATAAAGGTCATTAATTATTTTAATGACGGGTAGAGTCGACAGTCAAATTTAGTCCCTACGACTCCCAACCTTATTGCACTACATTTATTAGTCATTCTAGTTTACTATTTATTTCTATGTTGTGGTAGCTTCTTAGGTCTATGCATTCTTCCCTGAAATCCATAACTTCTTTACATATTTGAAATTGATATGTGTTACGAGTTGTTAGTTTGCCTAGGTTCTTCCTCCTCCTTGATAAGTTGTTTTCTTTTCAGTATAAATAAGTTTATGGAGTTCTATAAATGTAATTTTGTGTTATTAGGACTGTAGTCCATTTGTGAGGTGACTTCTTTGTTATTTAGTAGACATCATTTTGGTAGGTGTTGTGCCTGAGTAGGGGCCTGTTTGTGGAAAGATATACATAATATATAAACATAGGATTGGATCATTACCAAATGGTTTGGGATTTAAAGAAGATGATTTGAGTGGCATGACAAAACCCCAATATGATGCGTTGCATAGAAAGAGGTATAACTAATTTATTGACCAAGTATTAGTGCTTTTAAAGTAGCTATATGTCTATGCAATTGTCATATCTTCTATCCTTGTCTTATTTTAATAGTTATAGGTTTACTTTGAAAAACTAAGCTTCCAAAACAAGTCATATCCTTTTGATCACCAAATCGAATCCCACTACTACTTGAGTTTTTTCTGTTCATTTAAATCTTGGGATTAGAGAGATACTCTATTCTAACTTGATTTCTTTCTTTAATGAAACTCACTTATAGTTAGATGAGTAATTCTTCTTTATTGCTATGATCACCTTTATAAATATAAATTACTTTACATATATCTTCCCAATTTGAGTGAATAGATTTTTAAAAATTTAATTCTTCATTGTGGTCAATTGAAGTTGGTTTTCTTTTTGAAACTCTTCAATCTTATTTATGAATCATTTGGTAACAACAATAAATTGTGATTATGCTTGGTGTTCCCCTGGTGTGTTTGTAGTCATAGCTCATTTAGTCTCTAGGGGAGATAAGACATCGATTTAATTAGTTGAATCCATCAATTTGTTTCTCATCTTTCCTTATCAAAAAAAAATGCTTGGATTTATTGACCTCTTGAAAGATATCTTTGTTTTCCACTTAAGTGGTATTTTTCATTTGTTCCTTGTAAGTGTCATGTTTTAGTGTGATGTTGAAAGGACAATGTGGAATACATGGTCATATTCATGGAATATATGATATTATAATGGAACACAATCTCATTGTCTATGGCTTATTTTGAATGGAAATTATTCCTATTAAAGTTCACTAATTCTAGAAGTGGCTTGCTAAGATCCAAGCCAATATAAATTTGAGATGTGAGGCATGTAAACATTTTTTGGAAGGCCAAGACTTTGAGCACTTCCTCTTAGACTAGTAGTGATTAAAGATCCATTTAAATAGTGGGTTTAGACTTCATTGGTACATTAAACCCACATTCAAGAGTAGGTCATATGCATATTCTCATGGCCACAAATTATTTCACAAAGTGGGTTGAATCCATCCTCGTGAAGCAGACTACTTCTAAAGTAGTGTGCAACTTCATCAATGAGAATATCTAGGTCAAGTTTGGTATACCCCAAAATTTTGTAACAGATAATGCCCCTAACTTCTCATTTAAACTTATTCACTTCAATTACGAGTATGAGAATTTTTTGTATCAATCCTTTGATTATTACCCCTAAGGTAATGGAAAAGAGAAATCAAGTAACAAAAACATTGTTACAATCATTCACAAATTGGTAGATGAGAAGTATAAGATTGGTCAATAGGAAGTTGTATGAAGCATTGTGGGTAGATCTTATGTCTCCATTTCAACTATTATACGATATGGATATTGAGATCCTCATGCATGTTGAGTTAAAAGGTGCTTAAGTTACAAAAAAGACTAGATGGGGTATTGGCATGTTTTAAAAACTAAAATTAAACATATTTGATGGAAGTGTCATGTCCATAGGGAACTTTGTGAAGGTGCCATGGGTGTCTAAAGTGTGAAAAAATTATGAGAAGGTCTTGTGGCAACTAGGTCTGTGGCCTACACCTCCTCTCTCCCCACTCAACCATTCCTCTGTCCCTACCCAACCATTCCTCTCTCTCCCTACCTGACTGTATGGCATCATTATTTGTAGCAGGTGGGTTCTCCTATGAAGAGGTTATTCATACCAAGGCTCCTCAGGCTCCACCTTCAACATCTCCCAGTCCATACATTATGGAAAAATCAAAGGAAATCCCTGTAGTGGAGTTCCCTCTTTTTGAGGTAAATGGGTTAATATCTTCTTTTGAAGATTATGAAGTCATTTGTAATCTTAATGGGTTCTGGCTTGGGTTAGAACATTTGTATAAATGGATCTATGATACTTGGACCAACAATTGTGGGGTCCATTTATTCTCTAAAGGTTTTTTTGTAGTTTAGATTTTGAACTTAAGGATTATCAGAGAAATTTTCAAGAGGGTCCTTAGTTTTGGGGGAGATTTGGGCTCTTTGTTACTCAATTCTCTGATTTTGATCCCTAAAAAATGATCGTATCCAAAATACCAGTTTAGGTTTGGCTCTAAAACCTCTCTATTCCATTCTAGCACCACACAGTATGTGAAGCTATTGGTAACATGCTTGGATGATTCATCAAGACATATTTTAAGTAGATTAAGCAAGGATTATATACCTATGCTTGTATTTTTGTGGAGGTGGACCTTAACAAAGGTCTCCCTGATATAATCCAATTGAAGCATGAAATACTCTTTTGGCTCCAAAATTTGGATTATGAGAACACTACCTTTCGATGTCATTTTTGTCACCAAACTTGTCGTATCTAGGTAATTTGTCCCTAGGTAGGCAAGCCAAAAAATAAAAAAGACTAGTCTTCTCATCCTACAGGTTGGTAATCGTATGAACAACCCTTTCTAGGCAAGGACATGAAAAAATTGAAAGATTACATAGGGGAAAAAGAAGATTCAGAGTTTAGTGGAGAAATGTAGGTAATAAATTCCTCTTTTCAAATGATTTTTAAAGAAATTGTTCTAGGTGGAGTTATCAAAAGAGCACATAAATCTAAAACTTCTAATTCTGATAAAGATCTACCATTGTTATAACCTTAGAATAACCATGGGTTACTGATGGTTATTGTTAGTCTGATGGATCTCAATCACCCAGAGTGTTGAACTAAGGTTTAAAATAAAAAGGGTAAAAAAGGCCGTATGGTGGATAAGGGACTCAAGCATCTATATTTTTCTAGTCTGCATCTTATTTTATTGAATGGCTTTTGGGGTGTGACTTTTCCACCCATATTTTTTGTATGACTAGCATTGTACTATTATTTCATTTTAATAAAGATATACTTTTCAATCAAAAATGAAATAAAATAAATAAAGAATAATTTCCAAAAGTTTCATTGTGATGCAAAGTTGTGAAATGCACTTTGATTGGTGGTCAACAACTAAAATCAAGTTTTAAAATCTATTTAAAGCCACTCTATAGTTTGTATTTGCACACAAACTTCCTAATTGTAATCCCAGGATGTTCAAAAATCTGTACCTTCTCATACATGTTTAGACCAATGTAAGTTCACTCTTGTGATCCATCCAAGGTTAGTTTGCTCTGTATTTTCATAATTTTCCTTACGTTCTTTTCATATTTCCATGTTGTATAATGTCTTTCTTTGCTCTTTTTTCATTCCATTTCCCCTATGGTTTTCAACAAACCTCCCTTTCTTGTTTCTCCCATTTTCACCCTCAATTTCTCCATTTTCATTCCATCTAGAATGCCATCATCCCCAAAGCATTTTTTTACCTTTCACACTAATTTTTACTGAGTTTTGAGCTTCATAGTGAATTTTGTCCTTACGAGGTGTTGGGGGTACCTAAAAGTTTCAATTGGGTTGTACAAAGTGTAAGAAGAGTCTTGGAGGGAGATTCAAGAATTTTTATGAACATTTTGGCCCTAGATTTACACCCACACAAACACTTTCTACCCCTTGATTTCATGCTAAATTTTTTGATATTGCTTGATGAAATTGCCTTTCGCTTAATAAAACCATCAAAGATGAAATTTAGGTATATGGGCTACGAGCCTATTTCCACTTTGGATATATATATTCTTAAAATTAAAGACAACAAGATTGGTGATGTGGACCTTGAGTAATTTTTTGAGAAAATGTAAGAGGCCAAGTGATCTGTAATTGGGAAATGCATCCCTGATAATGGGATTCCACACATTGTTACATTACCAACATCAATTCAATGCACAAACTTAGTAATCTTATGTGTGAAGTGCTATAATCAGGAGACCAAGGAAATTAGATCTATAAAGACATATTGATGGCCAAGCCAAATGGCCCCTAAATGAGCATGACACTTATAATTAAACCACATGATGAAATGGTGGCTATGAACAAGGATATTGGACAAAAAATTTGGAATCAGAATAAAATAAATGTCTAAGCATGGCGAGTTTGCCTTGGTTAAAGTGGAAGATGAAGGTCATTCTAAGCTTCTTAAGGCATTATACATTTGGGATTTTTTAGAACTGTCAGATATAATCACACTATTAAACAAAGTAATGAGCCACCCAACCAAAAATGTATTTCATGAATGGATGTGAATGTTCATAACTATTATTTTTGAGGTAGATAAATTCATCCACTGGGGTCAGATCATTATTGATACTTTCGCAAATAGTTGATAAGTATTGAGTTTATGCAAAGCTTCTATATTACTCATATTAGGTATAGTCAATTGCAATTATGAGATTGTGGTTGGGCCTCACTAGAGAGGAGAAATATATTCTTGTAAGATTGATTTATGAATTTATTCCTTAGGTCACTAATAAAAAATGAAATAAATATTTCAGGAGGCTGAAAAATGCATTTTCTATGCTCACATTGATGACTCTATTGGGAAACATTGTAATGGATGTATGAAATGATGATACCAACCCAATCAAATAATATGGGAGTTACTTTACTCAATTCCCAAAGTTCACATATTTTAGAGTTGGAGGATTTGAATGCACTCCACATAGGTTCCCTAGGTACACAACTGACACAATGGTTCTCCTTAAACTGTATAGGTAGTTGGGAGAGATTCATAAAAAGTATAAAGAGACACATTCTTTTGGAATTAATTTCCCTATGGTATTGAGTTATTATATATGCAAATCATCACATGATTTACAAATTATTGAGAAAACAATTGTCTATTTCCCAATGCAATTCCATATAGAGGTTCTTACTTTTGAGAGTAAAGATTTTATGAAAGATAATCTCAAACTTGGTCCTGGTTGCCTGCATGAGCTTGAAATTAAATATTACTAGGAAGATTGTTAGAATGATTTTGAATTTAGAAAAAGGGATTACATGAGGATGTCTTTGAATTAGTTGAAATCTTTTATAATTAAATGGGTCATAGAAGTAATTTTTGATGATGGAGAAGATATGAAACTTCTATTATTACATGAGGATGTCTTTGAATTAGTTGAAATCTTTTATAATTAAATGGGTCATAGAAGTAATTTTTGATGATGGAGAAGATATGAAACTTCTATTATTCACTAAAAAATCCAATAGTTAACTTTACCTATAATAAATTGGTCTATAAAGGAGTTGATATATTTGAATGAGCACACAATTTGTTTTACAAATGTCAAAATAGTGGTTTTATAAGAAGTTAGTCGAATTCACTACTAAAGGGAGTTTAGAGGGTGTAGAATCTTCCAAGAATTAGAAACAAGAATCCTCATCAATAACAAATTAACCTACCACTGAGGACATTTCAAGGTTCCAAGGTCAAGAGTGACAATAGGTAGTGAAGGTGATGGGGAAGATCCCAACCAAAATAAGTAGTATGATAAAACTTGTGGGGATGACTCATCATCAAGACCTAAATTGATTATGAAAAGAGATCATACTATTACAACTTAGCTAGGTAAATTTCCTACTCCAAAAGCATATATTTCATTTGTGATTAATTATATTATTAGTCTTTGATTCCTAGTTTCAAACCAATACCTATTTTAGGTGCCTCCTATTTCTTCTCTTGCACATGCATGTCTGCCATCTCCAACTCCTCACATTCCATTTCCCCCTCATGTGCCATCCCAACCTCATGTGATACCTCCTCCACCTCCTAAGAATATTAATCCTCTAGCAAACCCCCTATTATTCTTAACACTCAAATGGGCACTTCCTAATGAAATACATCATTTACTTGGGTTTAATAGTTGATAAGCAGGAATAAAATCATCTTTAAAGCTACTGCACTTGATTTTAATGCAACAATAAATCTCTTTCAAATCCATCCACAAAATGATGATAAATTCACTTCAAGGCTGGTGTCTAATTTGACTCAGGGGCATAATTTGTGGAGATTTCCCAACCATTATCTGACTAAAATGAGGAAGAAATGACTTTGGTTGATTATAATCTAAGTAGAATTTCTATTGGAGAGTTAAGCCATGAGGATGACATATATAGTTTATAAGATTTGATAGGGATACTACTAAAGAGAATAAATGAAGTAAAATAAACATAAGAACAACACAAAGAACATATCTGAATGACACACCTATAACATCTATAACTAGATCAACACATTCCTAGATCTAAATGACACACCTCTAAATCTACTTTAGACTCTAATCTAGTAGATGATATTTATAAAAAAATCCATTTAAAATATTTTAAAAGATAACAACAATGAAAAAATAATGGAGACCTAGGTTGAGAAACTTTTCTTTGATGGGATAAAATTTATTGACGACAATAGAATGGCCTATGTACTTATAATTGTTGAATAGGAAAATGTAGCTTTAGAAATAATAATATTAAAGAAAGAATGGGTGATATAGAGAGGCATGATCAGAGATTTGAAATACATTGCCTATTTGGATGAGAAAATTTTGATATCTGAAGGTGAATTCAGTCAGTTTGAATAAAATAATTCCCACTTATGGTCCCCTTATGTTGACTAGAAAAAAAATGTCCTAGAAGATGTTTTAAAAGCCATAAACTTAGAAAATAAAATATGTAATGACATGAAATTTGAAATCCATATAGATATTTAATCATTGCATTATGTGTTATTAAGGGAGGGATAATTTGAACCACTCTTAGTAGCTGAATTGAAGGAATAATTCTTGAAGTTGTTGAAGGAAGAGCTATATAGAGTGAACACTTTCAACATGGAATCTATGAATAAGTTGAGAAACATCCATTCTCCCTAAGTGAGTTCAATAAAAGCATTTCAAACTTATTCAAGGGATTTGATGAGACAATATAGGTCATGAGAACATGGTTGGTTCAATTATCTAATACCATCATCCCAAAGTAAGAAGGGATTATTTCTATGGTAACTAAGATTAGAGCATACAAATTGAAGTCATCACAAGTTTAAAACTAAATCATGCTTTCAATAATGGCCTAGAAAGAGACTCACTCTAGCTAACTTTCTCTCTCTAGCTAACTTCTTGATCTTCTATCTCTTATTCTATTTCTTCATTGCACCTTTTGTAATATCAATTTAACTTACAATGTATTACTTTCACCTTTAATATGAATAAGGTGAAAAATTAATAAATGAAAAAAAGAATGTTTAGTCTAAGAAGTTAGCTATTAAATAGTTACACCATCATTTTATTATAAATATGAGTGAAGTTGATAGTAAGATAAAATTTTGACACTAAAATATTTATTTTAGAGTGAAAGTATATGAAAGAAGATTTTATGCTTGCTTTCCAAGATAATACAAATAAAACTCTACAAGAACTTTGTCTCTTATTGTTTTCCTTTTAACGGTTTTGTATTACTCTCTCATCTATTGCATGCTAGTCCTTGTCTTTCTCAACACTTTTCATGCAATGTTAAACTATCCATTCAGTTTTGATTCCTATTCTTGCATGCAAAACAAAATCTAAAATTATTTATGGTTGCATGTACATGATTGTTATTTTTTTTTGGTATAATAGTCTCTATTTCTCTCTCTCTTTATTATATTCCTCTGTAAATCACCTCACATACAATTTTAAATTTGAATATTGTATAGAAATTTATTTTCACATATTTTCATATATTCGATTAAGAGAAACTCCCCTCACAATAGAGGAGAGACTTTTATCCCCTTCACTATTGACATTTTTTTACTATTTTTCACATGTGCAAAATAATACACCACACAAAAAGTTTGGTTCTCTATGGATAGGTCCCTTCAAGATTAATTATTTATGTGGTGATAATATATGCACCCAAATTTTATATGGTGTAATATTTAAAAATATATATTAGATTATGATGCAAGGACATTTGAAAATTCTTAATATACTTAGATCCTTTCTCCTATCCATTTTCCCTTTTCAAAAAATGACTAAATTTTATAAATCTATAAGTCCTGTGGTGCATGGAAAAAATGTTGAAGCAGTTTGGTTAATAGTCCTAGAGGTTATGTAAATTATTGTGGCGGTTTCAAGTGGTGGTTTTGAAACTGCCACTCTGTTTAAAGTTGTGGTTTTGTCACGTTGCTAGGACTATCCATGCAACCCAAAAAAACACATGTTTTACAATATTTGGTTTATTATTTTCTTTTATTCTAATTTTTCACCCTAATTAACTCATAATCATCTAAGTTAACTCCATATCAATCCAATAAACTCCAATTCAATCCTAGTTAGCTCTTAATCAATCTTAGTTAGCTCCTAATCAATCTTAGTTATCTCCTAATGAATCTTATTTAACTCAAAGACATTTGCATGAAAAAGTCCATATTTTCAGAAACAACCTAATACACATCCTATTTTCCAATTCAATAAATATCTATTTAGACTTTAGAAAGCCTCTGGATTATTGAATGAAAACATTTCACAACTTACTCATCTCAAAAGGCTTTGTTCAATGTGAGGGAGATTATGATATTTATATTCTTCATTAGGGTAATCACATCTTTATCATTTTTATTTATGTGGATGATTTTATCATTAGAGGGGATATGTCATCTCTAATTCAAGTTATTAAGCACAAGTTTCATGCATCCTTTGACATTTCCAATATCGACCTTCTTCATTATTTCTTGGTAATTATGCTAAGCTAAGCTTCTTTAGGAAAGATTGACTTATAGAATGTGTTTTCACAATTATAGCTAGAATTTATATTCACCAAAGTAATTTCTAATGACACTTTTATTCATCTTCATGAATTAATTTGACTTCAAGGTCCTTTGTCCAAGGATAAACAATGTCAGTCTCAATAATTCAGTTCCCTAGTCAAGCTTAAGGAGGGATGTTAGAACTTGTGTAATATTGACTTGGATCTGCCAACTATTCTCTCTTTTAATTTTTATTTCTCCAGCCCACTTTTTCCCTCTTTATAAATTCACTATGTGTCTTGCATTATTTGGGTCGAGTCGGCCTCTTTATTTCCAAATTACAAGGTCACAATGATCACATTGGCAAAGCTGATTTTGAAGACGATGAAGCTCATGAAAGAGAAGCTAACAAAAATGAAGGTAATGAAGTTGGTGAAGCTACAAATAATGAAGAGGATGATGAAATCACTATCCCAATATGGATATATTATGATAATAAATGGGATATGGCAATAGCTAGATATTTAGACACAGATGAAAGAGAAATTAATATTGACTACAAATCTAAGTAATCTAACCAATGCAAATTGTTTACTATTAGGGTAAATGAAAATGGAACTTAATAGTTTGGACAAAGTCCTCTTTTCACAATGATTTTTTAAGGTCCTCCCTATCTTATTGCAAAACCCAATTTTTAATGTCATAATTTGACAACTATGTCCATATTTTTATAAAATTAAGATATTTTTAGAAATCCTCTTTTCATCCTTTTTTAATTAAATTTAAAAAATAATTATTTATAATTTACCCTTTTACATCTATTTAATAAAATGTCTCTATGTGTGTGTATCTATCTATGCATGTACACACGCACACACATACACACATGGTATATGTGTGTGTGTGTGTGTATGCACATATTTTATTAAATAGATGTAAAATAGTAAATTATAAATAATTATTTTTAAAAAAAAAAGAAGTAAAAATGTGCATAATAAAGATATGTATATATGTATGTATATCTTTATTAAAAGATAAAAAATTATAAAATGTACACAAATTTTGAGCACCATTCCTTTAATAAGTTTAGCTCATCTATGCTTTGATGTAAATGATTCAATTTATTTTTAATGCTATCAAAATATACATATTATAATCCATATTATCCAAATTTTCACAATCCATTCTTAAGTTGAAACTACTGAGACATCAAAGGACATGATTTGTTTTTACATATTTTCTTTGTTGCATATTTTTTAATTGTTTGATTTGTTGCAGTTGCTTTTACACTCCCTATTCCCTCATTGACATTGTACTTTTGTAATCATGTAAACCAATTTTAACCTTTCATGGACATTAATATCATCATCTTATCTTATTTTAAACTTTTCTCTATAAAAATTACAACAACATCTATGTAAGTATTTCCACTTGCTTTCAACTTGACCCCAATTTTATTACTTTATTTATTTAGGATTGATTTTTTTTATTATATATTAATATAACATTATGTTACAGAGCTATTTGCGAAAAAATTGAGTGGAAGGATCATATTATAACTTTAATTTGGTCAAACTTTAAACATTTATTTTCTTTTCCTCCTCTTTTAAAGTTCTAGTTTGATTTTTAAAATAATTAACTATGATTGTGTCAATAGGCATAACCTACAATGATAGTATGGAGTGGTGGAGTGTAATAGTGTGATATGTTAATAAAAATAATCAATTTTAAATTTGACATATATTTGCATGTTTATATGGCAATCTTGACTTTTAAATTACTATCTTTTTGGCCATGATATTGTTGGGAATTAGTCCTAACATTTAGGTGTGAAAATAAAATAATACTTTTTATAAATGTAAGTGTTTAATTTAAATCACATAAAGTTAGGATCAGATAGAGATTTGGGATAGTTAGTTTTGAGATTAGTTTTATCTCCTATTTTTAGGAGATTGTTTTCTTATATATGTAACACATTACATTCGAATAATTTATGTTATTGAGATTGACCATTAATAGGATAAATCCCATCAGTGGTATCAGGCCCATTCTGGACCTCTCTACATTTATTTGGCCTTAAGCTTCACAACGCTGAACAGTGAATACCACATGCGGGTGCCTTTGCATACGACAGGCCTTTCATCATTCGGGATATTGAACCAGTAGTGCAGACCACATGTTGAATTCAACATTATTGTTTTGATGATAAATCTGCTTGTAAAATATATAATATATATTTATATATATAGTTTGCAGTTTTCTGCATTGGCTTTGTTTAAAGGTTTGGTATTGTACTTTTTCACATTTACAGAGAAGAGCTACTTTGTATTATTCATTATTTAGCGTTGTAGATCTGTGTTGGCTTGGCTCCAAGGCATTCGATATAGGATTCTGCTTCACATTCCAAGCTCCTTAGACTCAGCTCAGATGTGTTCACATCTTCCATGCAGACTTAGACTCGGCTCTTTGTCCTTGGCACTGACGTCGACCACCGATGCTTTCGGATTCCTGCAACTCCATAATTTTGGATTTTAGTGAACAAGAAGGCAGAGAGGAATTGTGACACGACAAGTTTTGAAATAGCCTCAATGTTGGACCTACATTTTGACGTCTCACTTGGCTCAATCCAACCTCGGGTTTATTCTGTTCAATCCTTCTTGGTGACTGTGGCATTTAACATGTCCAACTGTTACGTTCAACTCAATATTTCCTGATTCTTCATGACTCGGCATCAATATTTACATAGACCTACAAGCATCGACGGTGATGGAAAACTCCTAATTTGATGGTAGTCTCTTTGCGTGTCATCAGCAATTATATCATCTCTCCATTACGCCGTCGTTGTAGTTGAACTGAGTGATGGTGAACATATGGCTTCCTCTGTTGCCATCCTCTCCTCTCTCAAATTGCCATCCAAACTCCACGACTTTATCCTACAGATCCGTTCTTCATCCACAGTCTTCTCCATGGCTCGCTCCAATATCCAATGTCGACGGCCTCCATCTACAGACTTTGTCACCGCCTTACTTTGCCCAACATCATGGATTTGACTTGATCCACAAATGGATGCATGTCATTCATCCTGGTTCACCCAAGCTTATCACTCCTACGGCGAAAAAATTCAATTTGGTAGAATTAATGGCACCAAATCCCCCGCTACACCGTACAATCCGTATTCCTTCATTAAGCTTCAAGTTTTACTCATCTTCCTTTCATAGCAGCGATGGAAGATAAAGTCGATCCTATCTTAGATTTGACTTTTATTGAGTTTATTTAGGATTGTTAAGTCCATGAGTCGATTTTAATAAATAGGTTTATTTAAAATTAAGATGAGTCAGAGTTATTGTTTTTAGTAAGAGTCAATTATTGTGTTTAGTATATAAGTTTAATTTTCTTATTATGTCAATTATATTAATTCCTTATATATTGTCTTTAGTATTTAATATTATATTGAAGTCAAAAATCTTGTGTCAAAGTCAATAAAGTTATATAAATGTCATTAGTTTTTGAGTCTTTGAATGGAATATTCTCTGTAATGGACATATTTTTGGGTGAACTCGACTTCCACATTCAGGGGGGACAATGTTAAGTGTATGTTAGAATTAAAGGGGGGAATGTTGGGAATTAGTCCTAACATTTAGGTGTGAAAATAAAATAATACTTTGAATAAATGTGAGTGATTTATTTAAATCACGTAGAGTTAGGATAGGATAGAGTTTCGGGACAGTTAGTTTTAGGATTAGTTTTATCTCTTATTTTGAGGGGATTGTTGTCCTATATATGTAATACATTACATCGAATAATTTGTTATTGAGATTGACTGATCAAATATATTGTGCTCTACACATTGACAATTAATGGGGTAATCTTCCTTCTTACTTGATATCCATTTAGAAAAAATCATGATATTTTGGGCATATAGTGGAGTTTGGAGCCCCTTTTATTCGTAAAAAGATTTTCCAGCCCTAACATAGTGGTACACTTAGATTGAGGCCATATGTCACGGGACAACAAGAAATTCATGGAGAAGGTAATGGAGTTTTTAATCAGTTTGTTATGAGATAAATCCAAGATAAAATGGTGCTAATATAAATATTATTAATTGTTATGTTTAACAAAATAATTATATCAAGAGGCATAACTACAATGATATTGAAGAGGGGTTGGAAGAGCGTATGTAATAGTGTGAGATGTCAATAAAAATGGTAAACCTTAAATTTGACATCCATTTGACAGCAAAAGGGTAATTTTTCTTCTTGATTAGAGAAGGTGATTGAAAACACACAATATCTTGGTCATACTTCAGACTTTGGACCCTATTTTTTTCAAAAAAAAAAATTCGAGCTCAACACACTAGTGTAGCTCAACTGAGGCCATATGTCACCAGTCAGGGATGAATTTATAGAGAAGGTGATAGAGTTGTTAATCATTGTGGAGCCCTTCAATGGGTGAAACTATGTGACAAGCTCTAAATAAATGCCTCAAGATTGATACATTAATATTTTTTATATATGTTTAAAATATCTATAAGTTGGTTGAATATATTTTTAGGCAAATAGAAAATGGCCTTATTGCATTTAGTTAGTGTTAGTTTATACATTTTTTAGCACAATTTTCAATGTAATATTATTTGTACAAATTCAACATTATTTAATCATGATATTGACTTATGTGGCTCTAAACCTTCTTTTACTTATTTGTATGCTAACCTCTATAACCTTTTTTGTGTTTTCCATGTATTCTTATTGGACTCTTCGTATGGTCCTAACACTTACCGAGGTTATCTATGTGGTTTTAACACTTTCCAGGATAGTTCGTATAATTATCTCCTTTTTATTTTTGTCTCCCTTTTTGTTAGATTGGCCTATTTGCCCCTTTTCACCTTTCTCAATTTTAGCCATCATGTCATCTATAAATAAACAAGTGATTTGGTTCATCTGATCACCAAGAAATTATCAAGCACTTATCATTTCGTAGTTAGCATTCTATTGTGGAACACTTGTTGAAGTTATTTTTTTATGAAATTTCTATTTATCAACATCTTTATTGTTTGTGTGTTCTAACTAATAGAGGGATAGTTAGTTTATGCTAGCCACCCAAGCTCTAATATAGTCTCTCAAATAAATTCTTATTTATTTTTATATTGTATATTTTATAATTTTGAAATAATGGGTGCCAAAGTAGTAAAAGGTGAAAGAGTAGAAGCGAATAGCGTTGTGAGTACAATTTTAGGTGGAAACCATTCATTAACAGTGTTTTTATGGTCTTCATAGGTGACTAGGATAATTTTTATAATTATGCCAATAGTTTCTAATCAATATTAGAATCGAATAAAACTTACATAATAATTATAAATATATATTTCCAAGTTTGAATTAAAATGATAAATTTGACAACACCATCAAAACAAAATAAGAGCATTCTATTGATAATTTAAACTATGTATTTCTTATTGTGTGTTTACATGTTTATGATATAAATAAATTAAATATATTTATATACTATAATAACATATAAAAATGGAAAATAAAAATTTCTATGTACCAAATCAACCTCCATCTTACTTTGAAGCATCCATTGGCAAATGTTGCTTGGATAGTTAAGTATATGAGCAATTTATGTCACAAGTTTGAAATTTGGAAATAGACTTTATGTATTTGTTGTGGAAATTGGGAAGCTTCATATTGTTATAAGCAAGGACTAAATTTGATGTTGTATGATTGTATTTATTTTTTAGTTGTAAAAGAGAATCATTTTTTAGTTAGACTATATCAAATGTAAGGTGAAATTTTAGATAAAACATCAATTTTTTTAAAATATTATAATAAATATATAAATTATATTTAGTTTTTCTTTCTTCTACTATAAAGTGTATTGATGGACAATGCTAAATAAGTAATCCTCACAAAAAAATTCATGACAAGCATGGTTGATCATTAAATTTGGTCCTTGGTTAGTATATTTATTTAAACTATCATTAATGGAGCTTCGTGGCAACATGTTATGCTTAAATTTTTTAATGGGCAAAGAAAATCAACTCATAACTTGAAAAAGGAGCCAAAAATATCATTTAAAGACAAGGTCTTGTAAACAATTATATTGGAATGATTTAGTAAGATTATTATTAATAAAAATAGCAATTACAAAAGGTTACACAGTAAGGCAGTCAGTTGGTATTCATAGCTCAAACTCTCTACCAGAGGAACACACTTACTCAAAACAAACAAGACAAAAACATAAAATACATGTGAAGCCAGACAAACCAGAGCAACCAAATAAAAATAAAAATAACTAGAAAGAAGCTTCAATACATTTTTAAATAACATGGGGTAGGCTTATTTCAAGTGAGATTTTCCACCCTTGGAATTAGAGAACAAAATAATGATGTAAACATCCTCTTTTCCTTATCTTGATGCTCATTTATTGGATTAGATTGAAAAGGCACAATTACAACTCCAAGATAATCATTGTCTTTTTTGGTGTCTATCTGCAATTCTGATGAAGCCATTACCTCTTTGCCATCAGCTAAAATCATAAAAGATTTAGAAGTTAACCCATCTTTTACTTGTCTAAATAATTATTTTATTTTCAAATACTTTTAGATTTAATTTTCATTACACATGCAATTAATGTATGTTATTCCCCATAACTTGATATTGCTAAAAATATATACTATAAATATGTATTATTATCATAGTTATTGGCATAGTGTGGTCATTGATGTCAATATGATATCATTAATGTCAATGTGTGTTGAGATTGATGTCTATATGCATATAGTGAAATTGCATGGTGATTGGTCTTTGAGGTATGCATGACTGAAGGCTGGTGTCTAGGTAAGCAAGGCTATTTGAATTATCAACATAAAGTTGTCAAAGGTGATCAATGGTCAAGGTTATTACTCAATGTTATCTTTGTTATTGTAAGGCTTGTGTTAAGTTTGATGTTACTCTAGTGAAAAATGATCAAGTTTGATTTTTGTCAAGTTCTTAGCAAAGAAGAGTGTTGTGATGAGGTTTGTATGAGTTCATTGAAGAGAGAATTTGAAGGAAACCTAATGTATCTTTTATTGGTTGATATCAATTTTTTTTAAGTGGTGTGATAATACTGTCTAATGAGTGTTCTTATTTGATAACATTGAGGTAAGCATGCTTGAGTACTAGTTCTTGAGTACAAGGTGTCTTGAGAAGCCTAGTCTAGAACTTGTGAGAAGGTATGAGTATGAAAACTTGGTGAAATGAGTGCACACAAGAATTAGTGGTTTTGTAAGGTTGTTTGATCATGTATGTGAAGCAGTAGATCACTCATAAGAGTCTCAGGGTGAGCCTACAAGGGTAGGGCCTACAGATCTAATTTGTAACTAAACCATTTCTAGATCCTGTTGGCCTAATGAGGCATCATGATGTATTGTTAAGGCCTATGAATGATTTAAATCAATTTTTGAGCATGAGAGAGGTTTCTTGAGAATTTTTAAGAGGTATAGAGTACATTAATTATGGAATGAAGGTGTGTTTTTAGGTCTCATGTAGCATGAAGAGACATTGTGTGAAGGCATGGGCTTGGTTGCTTGGTGAGATGAGTAGTCTCAAGCATGTGAGAATATGTATGGTAGTGGTTAAGAATGGTAAGAGGTTGTCTATAATGTATATGAGTTTTTGAGTGCTTGGATAGTGGTTAGAAGGTTAGGATCAAGGACTAATGTGGTTTGCAGGTTAAGGTCTAGAAAGCAAAAAGAGAGATGGTGGAAAAATGAGGTATAGGATTCAGATTTCAAGATAATAATGATCATGTGAGCATTTTAAATGGTATGATATATTTTCCCAAGTGTTATGAACAAGTTTGAGGTCAAATTTTGAAGGTTTAGGCTTGAAAAAGTGTTTTAAAGTCTCTCAAGTGCACGAAATGAAGACATGCAAACCCGAAAAGGAATTTCAGGTGTTCATTGGCATGTGTAACCTATATATGGGAACCTAAGATATTCATGGTATATTTGGAAGGGTCTTAGCTCAAATTTATAGGCATTAGTTTTTGTAATGAGGGTCTAATTTTTATGAATGATCATTAAGAGTGGAAACATGTTTAAACCCTTCTATAACCCTAATAATGACCTGATATGAAATAATTTTTTCTAACATTCTTAGAATGGATTGGTATGGATATTTTAGTGATTTAAGGTTGTATTAAACTCTCATATGCATCTCCAGGTGTGATTGAGTCTTCAGGTGAGTGAGTGAATCCTATAGGAAAGGCCTTGTTTCTTATAGATTTATTTTAGTAGTCAGAGTTGACCAAGTCAAATTATGAAAATTATTATATGGATAAATTTGATACTTTTATTTTATATCCATGGTGGTTTTTGGATATATTATATCCCTTAAGTGTGCTAAATTGGTCATCTAAATTGACTAGTCACTAATAGGCCTAATGGTGGAAATAGTGAAAAACCTAGGCAACATTGAGAATAGGTTTAAGAATGTGTTATCATGGAATAGGAATTAATAAAATTAAATGTAGAGATTTTTTATTAATTTTTTAAAAAAATTATTTTTGGTATAAGTTTCGGAGGTCATTAGTTATAGTGAAAAACTTGCTCACAAGTTGATCTGTCTGGTGTGGATGAGACAATGAGATGTAAGGTCATGAGATTGGTATACAAGACCAATATTTACTATTTTAACATCTTATATTTATATATAATAATTATATTATGGTATCATAAGATAATATACATACATTATAATTCTTTAAAATTGGTCATATAGGTGTTGAGGTCATTGTCACCATGAATGTTCTTTAAGGGAAACTAGTAGATCTAGGTAAGCAAGTTGCAGTGATGTGTTGGAGGATCTTTGCCCTGAGTTCTTTTATTTAATGTACATGGTTTTTATATTTATGAATTGTATGTAATATACATGTTTTTAATAAGTTTTTATAAATAGTTAAATTTTTTGAGATGTTGAAGCCAAAATGGCTTGTCTGGATGAGTGAGGTCTGTGAGAGAGAAGGTCAATAAATTGGTTTGTAAGAACAATAGTTTCCATTAGAGATTATGATATTTTTATTTTAGGTTGTTATAATGATGTTTTATGATAATTTTAATGCAATTTAATTCCTTTATTGTGTCCTTTCATGTGTCATAAGTTCAAGTTTCAATGATTATGTTTTGAGGCTAGTTGGTAGTTCAAAGTGATCATCTTGTAGAGAAGAGTTTGAGCTTGTATAACCTAAGTTAAATTATATAATGAAATTTTTGATGACCCTAAGGTCATGAAGTTTTTTTAATGTGATTTATTGATATGTTTATTTATAAAAAAATTGTTTATACTTTAGTTGTTCAAGGCAGACTTTATGTGTGTATGAAGGCTTATTGTGAACATTGTTTTAAGAAGGGGTTCAAGTGGTGGTTGAACCTAAAAGGTATTATGGAATTAAAGTGAAGTTTTATAAGGTATATTATATTGTTTTGTGAAAGGATATATTTTTTCATTTAAGTTTATTTTGTTTTAAGGGGTCATGAGGTAACATGTTGCCAAAGTAGGCCTAATTGAATTAGGTTTCCTTAAGGCTTAAAAGAAGATTTGGTCTGTTAATTTCTGGCTGACCTAATGTATTGTTTGATTTATATTTGAAACATATTATAAGACCTATTTTAAGGTTAATCTAATTGGAAATGTTTGTTTGGCCAACCAAGGTGTTTGAGAGCAAGTGACTTGTATAAGAGCAAGTATAATTAGGCCTAATTATGAGAGCTAGACAAGGGAGTGCAAGCGAATAAAAGAGCACATTGAGGAGTAGAAGGAGGTCATGTATACCATAATAGGTGTGTATATATAAATTCATGAATATCTAAAAGGTGGTATGAGTATGGAGATCAAGGTCATATGACCTAATCAATCTTGAAGAGACCTAGTAGAGCGAAGAAGCCTAGAGGCAGTTTTGAGAGGGATAGAAGTGTGTGAAGAGATGAAGAAGGTGATCATCAAATATTTTATGATCCACAAGGTGTTATAAAGGTGAGCAAGTGTTTTAGGTTTTTGAGTTGGTATTGAGTCATTTAGGGGTTGGTGCCTCCTTGTAAGTGGGTGCTTAGCTAATTGGGGTTGGTGCTCCATGTGAATTTATTGCTTCAATAAAATTTATATTTTTTCTTATAGGACTATATTCCATTTGCATAAATCAATGGGTTTTCTTCCTCTTGAGTGTTTCCTACATATAAGTTATGTTATCTTGTATTCTTATGTTTCATGCATATCTGGATGGTTACTTAGTCATTGTTTTATATACATGTTTGAATGAATATTCATGAATGATTAAATGGAATTGAAGTAAATATTTTAAATATTGATTCATGCTCCCCCACCCCCACCTAGTCATTGTGATTTCAATAATAGTTCACAAGTGTAGACACCTTAAATTTACACTAGTAGTTACCCCAAAGGTATAGGTTACGCTAGAAGGAATGGCCTAATTTGTGGTTTTGGTAAAGTAAGGTTTTTTAAATTGAAAGAGTTTAAATTGGTAATCATACCTCATTTGAAACCCATGGGTGCTTACCCTATATCATCTTTTATAAATGAAGTTTCAAGCAACACTAATCTAATATTTCTAGTGGAGATGATGGTGGAAAATGAGGTTGTGTGTTATTTCATATGATTAATGAGATGTCTGGGGAGGAGATGTTTTGTTTAAAAATGAGTATGAGTAATGGTGAAGTGTTATGTAAGGGCAAGGCCATACAAAACATGAAAGCAATTAAAAATTTCAAGGTGCGTTAGGCAGTAAGGGTAAAGGGCAATAAGAGGGTATTTCAAGGGATGGAATCGAAAAAGCCCAAGTAGATACACATACAAACCTATATAACATGTCACTATTTTTATATATAATTTATTAGTATATTAAATATTTTATAATACGCTATAAAATATTATATATTTATGTATAATATTTAATATAATATATATTTGTGTGTGTAAATTATAATATATTACACTATAATAATAATAATAATAATAATAATAATAATAATAATAATAATAATAATAATAATATCGATGAGATGTGGGTGAGTTGGTAAAGTGGCTTGGATGTTTCTAATCCCACCAAGATTCAAATCTTGTCGGGTTTGTGAGGCCAGTTATGGTCATGTGTGGTGTATTTAACCTTATTGGCTACAATTATGGTAATCATGACAATGGTTTTTGTCATTTATCGTATCACTTAGGGATTTGTGCCCTTGTATGTGTCCCAAACCAATTATAGCTCCAGTAAAAAATTATTGATCTAAAAATAATAATATACTATATTATATTATTAATAATATATATCTATATTTATTATTTTATTATAATATATATATTATTTATATAGATAATATGATATTATAATATATAATTAGGTATTTATTTAAATATTTTTATTAATATATTTAGTAATGGTATATATTATTATTTATATTATATATATAGAATATCTTATGATTCATATCAATAATATATTACTGTTTTTGACTTATTTAACTCTTTAAAACCTAATAATATGACTCTAAAATCAATTATTCAAAAAAAAAGGAAAAGGATTTTTCAATGAAATATGCCTCCTATAGATTCTGATTGACCGATGCAGGGTACCATTTAGTGTCATGTCCCCTCTTTTGGCCTAAGTTTAGACATGACCCTTAGCCTAATTATTTATGTGTTTTCCCTTAGTCTAAGGGAAGATGGGCAAAACAGAAGCACTAGTTCCCCCTCCTTAAATTTAAAAAGTGAGTTTTCACTTAAGTTATTATAATTTTGCATCAAGGAGGGTTTATTTGGAAACAAAGGGCTTCCATAGCCTTTAAGTTATTAAAAAGGTACCTGACCTTTCTTATTAATTTAACCCTTCCTCTCAAGTGGCATGTGATTTTGGAAATATAGGGTGTATAAAGGAAATTACAATTCATGTTTAAGGTTTATGCTTTTATGAGATTTTATTTGGAGGTTAAAGCACAAAAATGCTTTGCCTAGGTTTTAAAGATGAGATCCTTCAAGCCAAGGAATGTTTAGGGATGAAAAACCTTATTCCTATAATATGAAAACACTAGTTCAAGTGTTAAAATTGAGCATCAAACTCAGAAATTGAAGATTCCAACCCTCTCCTAGAGTGATGACTTGATTGCCAAGGTTGTTGGTTTGGTGCATGAGGCTAGGTGACTTGGTTGGGAACCTAGTGCCTAGGCTTTTTAAAATTTTGAGTGTGGTGAATTAACACCTACTGTTAAATACCCATTTGGAAGGGCTATGATACAATTGAGGATTTGAATACCCCTACACTAGGGCTATGAATTGGAGTTTGATCACTAGTTGAATTTTTTGAGTAAGGCACCTTATTTGGGAGAGGTTTTCACCTTTTTCTAGGGCTTTCCTTGCATAGAAACTATTTATAAAATTTGTATAATGTTTTTTTAATTTTATTGGAAATTATCCAATAAATCTTGGCATCAAGTTTCTGAGAAAAACTATTTCTTATAGCTAGAATATTTTGATATATTTTGCAGAATTATTGATCATGAAATATTGAGGGTTTTGAGGTAAAAAGGATGAAATAAATTACAATAATTTTATGAATACAAGTGCCTAGGATTTTAGGGGTGATTTTCATTTTAGATACCCTAATTTTTATTGGAAGGGTTCCTAACTTGTTCCTAGGGTTTGAGGTAAATTTTATATGATTTTGTGAAGTTGTTTAAGCTAGGGTTTACTGTGAAAATTCATAGAATAATTTTAGATTGGTAGGGTTTGTTGTAAAAATTCATAATTTTAGATTTTTCCCACATTGGTGAAATTACATTTAGGTTAAAATACCTTTTTAAACTTAATTTCCAATGTTGAGTGGCTAAGAGGAAAGTAATTATTGAATTTTGGGTGATTATAGTACTCTTGCATGTATTAATAATAATGGCATCTTTTAAATACTTGTTAGTATTTTATCACACACATTATTTTTTTAACACACACTTTCCTCAAAGTTTGAAGTTACACCGAAATGGATGTAAATTTACTAAGTTGGTAAAGTCAGGTTTTATAAAGTGAAAGAGTGTAAATCAATAATTTTACCTAGCTCAAAACCCATGATCACTAACCCCATCTAATATTTTATGTATGAAGTGTTAAGAAATAATAATATGATATTTGTTGGACATGATAATGGAAAATTAAGTTTTGTTTTCCTTTAATGGCATGGAAATGAGTCATGCAGGGAAGAGAAACATGGTTTCATAGTCAGCTTGAGAAGTGGTGAAATAGTGGGGAAGGACAATGACATACAAAACATGAAAGTGATGAAATATTTGAAGGTGATTTGGGTAGTGATATTGAGAGGCAATGACAAGGTATTTCAAGTGATATACTTGAATATTCCTAGGAAGATACACGTGAAAATTATGTGACATCCCACATCTATCAATGCAATATATAGCTTCTACTGAACTATTTTAGTTACTTAGCACATGATTGAAACATGTATCATCTCAATGAGAACATGTCTGATATAGAACAATTCCTATAAAAATGTAGAGAATGCATAATTTGTAAATATAAATGAGTCAAAAATTAATTAGACAAATATGTTGACAATGTTAACCTTATAAAATTAAGTTAGATGATATAAAATGAATTAGATGAAAAATGGAAAGGATTACTCAATGAAAGATGCCTCTTATATAATCTAATTGATCTATGTAGAATGCCATATGAAAATAACTATGGATACATATATTTCAAAGTTTTTTTTCCATTCTCATTTTTAGTAATACTAAAAAAATATTTTAATCATAACAATTGACAATTTATCTTTATTCAGTGAATGGAGTAAAGTTAAAAGTGTCACCATGACCACAAACACTGCCAATGTTGGGTACTTTGATAGACCTAGGTTCAAATCCCCACTAGTATCTAAACTATAATAGTTTGATCTATTTAAAATCAAGAATCAAATAGTCTATTATAGCTTCCTTTGTGGAGGTCCTAACTGCCATACTAAAGAGTGTAATCTATGTCAAAAGGTATGTAATTTTTACTTCTGATAAAGCAGAGTTTTGTAAAGAAAAAGAGTGTAAATCAGTTATAGTATACCACTCAAAACACATCAACTCTAACCCTATCTCACCTTTGCTACATGAAGCATTAGGCCACAATAATATGATATTCAATTTAATAGTCCATCCAAAGAATATTTTTCCACACTAGTGCTCCCTTAAATTTCATGTATTTCTGCTAATAGGGATAAATGAGATGCTTATGGAGATAGGCTCCAATTGTGGCCACCTTTTTTTTCTAACATTCTAGAATTTTGGTTTTTTCTTAGGCTAAATGTAATTTCTATAGGTGCAAATATATTAGTAGCATGGATAAACAAAAGCTATAAAATAGACTCTGGGAACTCAATGTCTTCTCTCCACATCAGTGACATTACAATGTTAACTTGTGACACACATTAGATGTGGATACCTGTTCTAATCAAATCATATCTTATGACATCTAAATCCAATTTTTACAATAGAGAAATACAAATCAGGGATGCCACCACCATGCAAGTTATTAACCACTTTCAAATGGATGAAAGACATTGCAATTACTTGAGTATGGGTTTGTTCCATGATATAGGAACTAAAGGGTAACATATAAATTGAAATACCTCATCACTATCCCTCACCATCACTACCCTTATCACCTTTAAATATTTCACCATTTCATGTTTTGTATGGCCTTTCCCTTTCTTCCAAAGTTTTGAGTATGGTGCTTCTATATGTTCTTAGGTTTGATGTAATTACTCCAGGTGTCAATATATTAGCATCATGGATGAATGGAAGCTAAAAGATAGACTCGAAGACCTCAATGTCTTATCACAATATCAAAAATATATTATCATTCATTTGAGTTACACATGGGACATAGAGCCCTCCTGCATTCAAATTAGCTCTCATGACGTACTCATACACCCTTGACAATAGAAAATGTCCAATCAAATATGTATCCACCTTCATATGAAATAAATGACATATTTCATATTGCACCATCGTCATATAGACGTGTCAATTTAATATTTATAGTAGTCATTTTTTTAGGTGCAAATTATATGGGATAAGTGTTATCCATACGCCATTACAGAGAAATATATTTCTCTTCTAAATGGTAGCATGTTCATTGATGCTAATATTATATCGTATTATTATATTATATATCATTATATTGTTATATGCCCCCCTGGTGTATGATATCACCTAAAATGTGTTGTCATTATGTTTCACCATCACTGCACAACTCACCTTGAAATATTTCACTATTTGATGTTTTGTATGGCCTTCCATTTCTTCTAGGGGTCTGAGCATGACATTTACATATGTTCCTAAAATTATTTTAATTTTTCTAGGTGTCAATATATTGGCATCATAGATGAATGGAAGCTACAAGATAGACTCTAGGATGCTAGTGTCTTGTCCCTACATCAGTGATAATGCAATGCTGATTCAAGCCACATATTAGATGTGGAGTTGTGTTTCCATCAAATCAATGGAAGGGATGTAATATTTTTTTTTATAAAGTGATATTTTTTAAAGTGGGGGAGTGTAAATTAGTATGACCACTCACCCTATTAAATATTTTTTGTATGAAGGTTTAAGCAACAATACTTTTATATTTTTTGTGGAGGTGATAGTGGAAATAAGGTTGTGCATTTATTCATATGGCATGGCATTATGTTATGTAGGTAGGAGATGTTTTTTTTCACGGTGATCTTAAGCAATGATGAATTAATGGGGAAGGGGAAAACCATAAATAGAATGCAAGTGGAAAAATATTTTAAGGTGAGTTGAGTGGTGATGGTGAGGGGAAATGATAGTGTATTCAAGGTGGTATTGTACACCAGACCTAGATTCAAGGTAACTAGTGAATTTACATATTCTAAACCCATTACAGAAGTGTACATAGCTTACAGGAAGTTTACATCTTTGATTGGCCATTTTCTATTGTCAATGGTGGACAAGGACATCATGAGAGATGATTTGATTGTGGCAGGGCTCCATGTCTCATGTGTAACTTGAATCAATGATGCAATACAACTAATGTGGGGATAAGAAATTGAGGTTCCAAAATCTAGATTTATATATACTATTTTAAATATAATATATTATATAGATAATTATATTCTATATTTATAAGTATAATTATTATCAAATGTTATTGTAATATATATATATATATATATATATATATATATATATATATATATATATATATATATATATATATATATAATAAAAACATTATTGTTATTGCATATTAATATATCATATATAACTATATATAAAATTGAACAATAGATTTTTGGGTGAAATTGTGTGTATGTTTTCAATCACATAGACTATGAACACATCAAATATATTATATATGTTACATTTTTATTATAATAATTTTAATATAGATATCAATGTTTTAATATATATTTATAATCGTAATATAACATTATATTATATAATATATTTATAATTTTTAGTAATATGATCTATTATTATTATTATTATATTAAAATATTATATAGTATTATAATTAATATAGTTGTAATATATATATATATATATATATATATATATATATATATATGTATATATATATATATATATATATATATATATATATATGTATATATATATATATATATATATGTATATATATATATATATATATATATATATATATATATATATATATATATATATAATGTAGGGCATTGGTTGCATGTATGATTTATGACACCTATGCCATGCAAATGCCAAGTGACAGTTGCTCATCTCTTTGTTGCCATTGTCAAATATCAATTTGAATGTATGTTTTAAACTTTCACATCTTTCCCATCTCCCTGAAGATAAGTACACATAATGTACTTAAAATGTTGGTTAAAGTTTTTACATACATGATGAATCAATAGAACCATCTTTCAAATCACATAAATCATGAAAACCTAACTAATATCTCAATTATGTATTTGTCACTGTCTTTCAAAAGTAGGTGTTTTCGGCACTTACTTTCTATGAATCTCTTATTTCTTATTTCAAATAATTTATATGACTAATACATCAATCATGCCAATAGCTCCCACTAGTTTTATTATTTATTAATTTGATCCTCTTTACTTGAACCTATGACTAAAGTTCTTACCATGATATTATTTAGAGCTACATGTCAAAAAAATGAAAGAATTTTGAAGACCCTATTGGATATAAAGTCATTATGTATATTACACCACATAGCTAGAAACTCTACATGATGTCCCACTTCATGTGAAAAAAATCTTCGTATGTTAAATATATGAGCAGTCAAAATCCAATACAACATCATCGAGGTGTGAATATTTACCTCTTCAGCACTTGATCTCAGCTTTAATCCAATGCAAACATCTATTTCCATCCATCGTCCATAATCAACATTCATCTTCACACTCCATACATTGGTTAGGTAAGATTCCATCATTCCATTTCCTCTACTACATGGTTTACGTATTTCACAATATATAGACCTAATCTACCCCCTGTAAATACCAATAAGCATATCATGGTTTATAATACATCAATTTTAAAAAGACCCTACAATACATTTATAAAATGAATGCCCTCTTCCAAACCCCATTACTCATAGTGGTTTTGTATTTTACCTATTTCCCCACTATTCATAAAGATCATATTCCTTCAATGGCCAACCCTAACCCTCAACTTAGTGCCATCACAAGCTTGACATTGATAGCCACATGTCCAATCAAAACCAATTGTTTAAAACCTAGCTCATCTTTGCCTACTATTTAACTAGTAAATACTATGTTACATGAAATTTATCATCTATGGCTACATTAAAATTTGTGAACAATTCATTTTCATATAATAAATTAAATAATCATTGCTTTGATAGATAAATTAATGAACAAACATGACTGCAAAGTCATTTGGGTGATACTTATGCTATATTATACACATGTTATTCTCTGAATAGTAAAAAAACTTAAGGAAAATAGGTCGTGTTTATAATAAGCATACATGTGATAGTATTGTATTTTATGTGAAGGAATATTTAAAGATCTGAAGATGAATCTAAGTATGTGGTTTGGCAATGAAACACTCTGGCATAAAAATATTTAATAGTTGTTACATATCATGATTTTAGGGTATTTGTTTATTTGTTGATCATTAATTTAATTAAGGTTTTATTGGTGTATTTGTCTATTTTTTATGGTCCTCATTATTTGTCTAACTTCCTCAATACTTCATCTCCCTCTCTCTATTCTCTCTTGTCTCAGGCTCTATCTCATAAATGTCCAGACATTTTTGAAACTTGTAAGAAATGTACAAATGCTTCTAGACCTAGTTTTTTATCATTGTGTGGTTAGAGTGTGCTCACCCACATTGTCCCTTTTAGTTTTTAGCTATCAATTTGTGTGCCAATAAGATCTTGATTTGAATTCAATTTTTTTATAAATATATAAGCATTGTAGATTATTTACAATGGAGTGATATCAAAAGATTATAAATGATATTGGTTTTTAATAATTAATATATTATAAATTAGTGATTTTGACTACAGCAAAAAAACCAAATATGAGACACAAAAAGGGGTCTAGTCCATATGTTACACAAAAATAATGAATCTAATATAGAAAAAATACCACATAAATGTCTTTCATTAGACAAATAAATAATTATGTTCAAATACTTTGAGAGAGAAACAATCAAACAAGATGAAACAAAAGTGGAAGTGGATTCATGTTATACAAAATCAAATCCACTAAGACCAAAAGAAAAAAGAACAAGAAAACAAGGGTGTAACTATCCACACATAATAACCAGTCTTATTCCTCTATGAGAAATAGGAACCTTTAACAACCACAACAAACTAATCTTAAGCAATCCTGATAAATCTCTCTTTAGATGCCCAACTGTCATGAGTTACCTTTTGCGCTTAGTCATGAGAAAAAATTTAGCCAAAGCCAAGCCAAAAAAAAGAAGATAGGCTGAATAAAACCTTCATCCCCCCAAAAAAACATAAATCTACTCAACATCAATGTTGGTCACCTACTAAGATCAAATTAGAGGATCAACAAATAAGCAAGCCATTGAGGGTGCTAAAGGGTGCAAGAATATTTATTTTGATGATTGCACCATAAAACGTTAGCATCAGGGGACATCCTTTTTTTTCCATAAAATTTGTGAGTAAGGATCAATCGACGAGGGAGCCCAAGAAGTACAATCTATTGCATGATGACTGAGATGGTTGCAATGAAATCATTCAAGGGGAAGACATTCATAATTAAGGACCTGCATCCATGAACCATGAGAAAAATCCAACTTAATCAAGTGATAAATAAGCTTAGATAGATATAATAGAACACATAGTCTAACAAACCTACTTCCCAAATAAACCTCATCAAAATTAATGAAAGATCCCACTAGGTTAGCTAGTAATTTGATACGATCAAGATTACTCATGACAGGTGGAAGGTGATAAAGCCTAACCTAAAAAGGTGATGTTGTGATTTTTTACACTATTGGATAACAGAAAGGAGACCAATGGTAGAGAAAGATCCCATTTTTTTTTCAAGAATTGTGGTCTTGAGGACTAGACAAACTCATTGTTAGTAATGCTCTAGAAACTAAAAAGGAAGAATCCATGTCTAAGCAAGGAGAAAAAATCTTCAATAATAGAGTTGAAAATTGATTATGCATGATATTGCTAAAATTATATTGATCAATTGTATAATCCTACAAAGATCAAGAAATATTCATAGTAGTTATCATTGTCTAAAGCTAGTATTTCTCATGGATCTCTTTTGGCACACGACCTATAATTTTGTATATCACTAAAATTTTAATCATTTGCACAATTTATCTCTTATATATATATATATATATATATATATATATATATATATATATATATATATATATATATATTTTATTGAGTAGTTTACACAATTTTTGGGCCTGATAATTAGATGGTATTTATTGATCCCTTCTAACCTTAAACACAATCTCCTAAAGCTTACTTTGTTTGCTTTAAGTTTCAAATATTATTGCTACTTGGGGGCAAGGAGAATAAATTATATTTTTTAGGTTATAAGTGTTACAACATGAAAACTAGAGTGAGGAAATAATAAATTAGGACTGGGCGAACATAGTTGTCAACACATTTTGGACCCTTTTGGTATTTTGCTAGAAACGTCCCATTTTTTTTTGAAAATCTGATTAGATCCACATTTTTAACTAGGTTTACACCTAATACTTTTCAGTGCATATTTCCATGTTTAAATTTAGATGATTATCATAGAATCATGATATTAAATAACTATGTATCTAAATCCTATGTATATATACTATTACTAGATTTAGAATAATTAATTAGGTCTTACAAATAATTAATCATTATTTACATTTATTTGTGATACTTAATTAAATTAATTAGGTTATTGGTATTACATTTAGTTGTAAACCACTTATCCATATTAAATTTTGGTAAACTTTCTTTCTTATATGTTCCTTCAGGTTTCATCATTTGGTAAAATGAGCTACCTTTTACCTCTTTAACTTTATATCTTACCTATATTATGTTGGATCTCAATTTATTTATTATTTCTAAGATTAATTATATTTCACATTCTTAAATTTAAAATCTTTAACTTCCAATTTTCTTAATTTTTAAAATCCCAAACCTTAAGTTGTTTCCATAATTGAATATAATTAAAACCTAATATGTTTACATGTGTGTTATAACTTTGTTTTATAATAGATATAAAAACTCCATTCAAAATTCATGATTTACGTTCCTATCCTACCATATAATTTGCTTAAATGTATATGTCCATAGTCCAAAATCCTAAATGTTTTATCAAATATATTATAATAACAAAAGTTGTATACTCAAATAAATGGATAACTATAAATGTATAATATAGTACAACAATAATACTTAATTAATAAATGAAACATTGGATAATATAATAAAAATAATTACAACAGTAATATTTAATTAATAAATAAAACATTCGATAATACAATAAATAAAAATAAATGGAAATGGTGGAGGTACTTATATGTATGCATCATCGGGAGAAAAGACATCCTCACTCAACATTATTGGTTGTATCTCTTGTAACCTCTTAAAATAATGTAATTTTCATTGTGACAGGTCGATAGCGACATGGAGACCTATGATTATCCATAGGGAATATGGCATTGACCAATACTATATAGGTGGTTTGTCGGTGTTATAAATTTAAAACTTTTTCTAAAGAAAACACATTAGAAAATTGACGAGGCCAAGAATGGCCTGTACAAATGAAAAATAAATTACATGAATTTAATAAATGAATGGAGTGGTAGATGCATTTCTAAAAAACATAGAGAGAAATGAAATAAAGTTATGAGATGAGTTTTATAGGACCAAAAATGTTGAGTCATATAAACAATCGGTTATTTGAGGTATTTCTTAAATGTTAAAAAAAATTTAAGGTTGTTCAATCATACTTGTTGGTAACTTGGCCCAACTATTTTTTTTATTGAAATATATAAAAATTACAAAAAGAATTCAGTGCTCATAAAAGCACCTGAAGTGGAGAGAGTGTTTTCAACCTTTAAACACTAAAAAGTAAGAACAATATAGTGTTGGCAACAAACATAATCATCTAACACATTAAAAATATACATTACAATATCATTATGTCTATTGATCCAAGTAGGAACAACCATATGAGAGTCCTATCAACTGTCATGGAAAAAAGTCTTCAATTCCTTGGCGGTACAAATCTTCTTATTACTTAGTAGCTGATTCACTTGGTATTTAATTTGTTGAATTTGGAGAGCCATTGGTGTATTCTTCTTTGATTCTACCTAACATTGAGAGAAATAAAAGCAAGACAAAAAAATTATATTGGAGTAAAATCTTAGAATTGCAAATTCCTAGTGAGCATTATGATAAAAAACTACTTTGCATCTATTTCTCAAAAGGTGCATCAAAATAACATATCTAACACCATTAGTTATAAAATTATCATGTAATCCAACCCCTAATAAAGCCTCTTTCTAGTTAAGCTTATGTCTAAAAATAGAAGGGAAGTCACAAAACATTGAATTCCATTATTTTCTCACATACAAGCATCCCCAGAAGATATGTCTCATACTTTCATGTTGATGACAAAAGGGACAGTTAACAGGTTGGATCATAATACATTTTAACCTGTCCTCAAAGGGTAGTTTGAAATGTAGTATCTTCCAACCCATCAATTGAGTATCAGAATCATCATTTGATTTCCAAATTTGAGCAGTGATTTTTGTCCAATATATTTCACTAATACTATAATTTGATTTTCTATTCAAATGGGGATTTATAGGCATTTCAGGAAGCAATTGTATGTATATCTTCTTTAAAGGGAAAAAAGAGAAAAGGATAAGATGGCAGCCATAACCAATCTTTGAAAACATTACATTGGATAGGAGTACATAGCTTCATAGATAATTATAGAGGCTCCAACGACTGTAAAAAAATCAAATATGGTTTATATTTATTGCTCAATCCAAATCAAGTTTTAATACTCTATTATGGAAACTAGCTCAAAGTAGTAAAATCCCAAATATCTCTAAAACAACAAATTCTCTTGTTAAATAGAAAATAAGATTATTTAGATCAGCGTAAGGCAAGATGCTAGCCTTGATAACGAATATGCTTATTTAATAATTTATATATTATAAACTAGTGATTTTGACTAGAGTAAAAAACCCATTATAAGACACAACAAGGGGCCTAGTCCATATGTTACAGAAAAATAATCAATCTAATATAGAAAAAATACCACATAAATGTCCTCCATTAGATAAGGAACTAATTATGTTCAAATACTTTGAGAGAGAAACAATCAAACAAGATGAAACAAAAGTGGAATTGGATTCATGTTATACAAACTCAAAGCCACTAAGACCAAAAATAAAATAAAAATAAACAAAGAAGGGTGGAACTATCCACACATAATAACCAATCTTATTCCTCTATGAGAAATAGGAACCTTTGACGACCAAACAAACTAATCTGAAGCAATCCTGATAAATCTCTCTTCAGATGGCCAACCTCTATGAGTTACTTTTTGTGCTTAGTCATGAGCCAAAATTTAGTCAAATCCAAGACAAAATAAAGGACATAGGTCGAATAAAACCTTCATCCCCCAAAAAAATCATAAATCCACTCAACATCAATGTTAGCCACCTACTAAAATCAAATTAGAGGATCAACAAATAAGCAAGCCATTGAGGGTGCTAAAGGGGGAAAGACTATTGTTTTTTATGATTGCACCATAAAAGGTTAGAATCAAGGGGCTTCATTTTTTCTCCATAAAAGTTATGAGTTAGGATCAACTAATGAGGGAGCCCAAGAAGTACAAGCTACTGCTTGGTGACCGAGATGGTTGCATTGAAATCATTCAAGGGGAAGACCTTCATAATTAAGGAACTACATCCATGAACCATGAGAAAACTCCAACTGAATCAAATGATATAGTTGAAAATCGATTTTCAACTATATTATTATATTGTGTTGGATCTCAATTTATTTATTATTTATGAGATTAATTACATTTCACATTCTTAAATTTAAAATCTTTAACTTCTAATTTTCTTAATTTTTAAAATCCCAAACCTTAAGTTATTTCCATAATTGAATATAATTGAAACCTAATATGTTTACATGTGCGTTATAACTTTGTTTTATAATAGATATAAAGACTCCATTCGACAATCACGATTTATGATCCTATCCTACCATATAATTTACTAAATGTATAAGTCCATAGTGTAAAATCCTAAATGTTTAATCAAATATATTATAATAACAAAAGTTATGTACTCAAATAAATGGATAACTATAAATGTACAATATAGTACAAAAATAATACTTAATTAATAAATGAAACATTGGATAATATAATAAAAATAAGTACAACAACAATATTTAATTAATAAATAAAAATTGGATAATACAATAAATAAAAATAAATGGAAATGGTGGAGGTACGTATATGTATGCATTGTCGGGAGAAAAGACATCCTCACTCAACATTATTGGTTGTATCTCTTGTAACCTCTAAAAATAATTTAATTTTCATCATGATAGGTTGATAGCGACATGGAGACCTATGCTTATCCATAGGGAATATGACATTGACCAATACTATACAAGTGATTTTTCAGTGTTGTCAATTCAAAACTATTTCTAAAGGAAACACATAAGAAAGTTCACAAGGCCAAGAATGGCCTATACAAATGAAAAATAAATTACATGAATTTAATATATGAATGAAGTGGTAGATGCATTTCTAAAAATCATAGAGAGAAATGAAATAAAGTTATGAGATGAGTTTTATAGGACCAAAAATGTTGAGTCATATAAACAGTTGATTATTTGAGGCATTTCTTAAATGTAAAAAAAAAATTGAAGGTTGTTCAGTCATACTTGTTGGTAATTTGGCCCAACTATTTTTTTTATTGAAATATATACAAAATACAAAAAGAATTTAGTGATCATAAAATCCCCTGAAGGGGATAGACTGTTTCCAGCATTTAAACCCTAGAAAATAAGAACAATACAGTGTTGGAAACAAACATAATCATCTAAAACATTACAAATATACATTACAATATCATTATGTCTATTGATTCAGGTAGGAACAACCATAGGAGAGGCCTACCAATTGTCATGTAAAAATGTATTCAATTCTTGGGCGGTACAAATCTTCTTATTACTTAGTAGCCGGTTCAATTGGTATTTAATTTGTTGAATCTGAGTAGCCACTGGTGTATTCTTCTTTTATTCTACCTAACAGTGAGAAAAACAAAAGCAAGACAAAAAAGTATATTAGAGTAAAATCCTAGAATTACAAATTCTTAGTGATCATTATGATTAAAAATTGCATTGCATCTATTTCTCCAAAGGTGCATCAAAGTAACATGTCTAACACCATTAGTTATAAAATAAAATCCAACCCCTAATAAAGCCTCTTTCCAGGTAATTTTATGTCCAAAAATAGAAGGTAAGTCAAAAAATGTTAAATTCCATTATTTTTTCACATACAAGCATCCCCAGAAGATATGGCTCATAATTTCATGTTGATGACAAAAGGGACAGTTAACAGTTGGATCATAATACATTTTAACCTATCCTCAAAGGGTAGTTTGAAATGTAATATCTTCCAAGCAATCAATTGAGTATCAGAATCGGGTTTTGATTTCTAAATTTGAGTAGTGATTTTTATCCAATATCTTTCACTGATCTTGCAGTTCCATTTTTTATTCAAATGGGGATTTAAAGGCAATTTAGGAAGTAATTGTATGTATATCTTCTTTAAAGTAACAAAGAGAAAAGGATAAGAAGCTAGCCATAACCAGTCTTTGAAAACATTACATTGGACAGGAGTACATAGCTTCATAGATAAATCCAAAGGCTCCAAAGACTGTAAAAAAATCAAATATGGTTTATATTTATTGCTCAAGCCAAATCAAGTTTTAATAGTTTGATATGGTATCCAGCTCAAAGTAGTAAAATCCTAAATATCTCCAAAACAACAAATTCCCTTGTTAAATAGAAAATAAGACTATTTAGATTAGTGTAAGGCAAGACGATGGCCTTGATAATGAATATGCTTGTTTCACCAAATAGAAGAGATGGAAAAGATGAACCCATGCTGGAAAGAAGCATCCCTCCATTTTAAGAAGTGATAAGTATATTTCCAAGCCTTCTAAATAGATTGTAAGGGTGGTAAAGTTTTCGTAGAGAAGAATGAAGCTTGGATAATTTTGTCCAACCATCCCATTGGCTGCCATTTGCCTTTCACTGTAGCTAGGCTAATTCTTTTCTGTATAAGAAAATTCCATGGTTCATCATATCTGACAATTCTAATAATCCATTTGGCCACTAAACAAATCCCTTGTTTTTTTGGATCTATTAGCCCCAAACCACCTTTATATTTAGGTTGAATACAATGTGTCCATGATGTGGATTAAAACTATCATTACCATCCCATTTAACCCAGAGAAATCATCAAATAATTTTAATTAAGTCTTCATAACCTTTTTTTGAAGGCATTTAGCAGGATGAGTAATAAACATGTGTGGCAAGAAAAAAATTGTTAGCTACTTGGATCTTACCTACCAAAGAGAGGAATTTATTCTCCCATCTAAAAAGTTTTTCCTTAACTCTGTTAAGGTACCAACTCCATATATTAGAAAGAGAAATTGCAAGACCAAAAGGATCCAAAGATACCTTGCAATCTCACCATGTTTAATTTGTTTCCATTCATGAAGTATCCATTCAGGAACAAACCCTGATTGGATCATCAAAAATTTTGTTTTATCCTGACCAAGCTTAGATCATGAAACTGAACAATACAGTTCTAAAATAGCCATAATATTATTAATGCCTTTTTCATAATTTTGAAGGAATAATAAGCTATCATCAGCATAATGTAAATTGATTACAACAACATTATGAGGAATATGAGTTTCTGAGATGAGTTTCATTTGATTGGTATATTGAAGCAAATAACCCAAGACATCAATTGTTAAGACATAAAGGAAAGGAGCTAGGGGGCATACTTATCTGATGGATCTTTGTAAAGGAAATGGGTCTATCATCTTATTGTTAATAATAATCCAAGCATTAGCATCTTGAAATAACATTTCGACATGAGCTCAAATTTTTAGATTGAAACCCAGCCATTGTATAATTTTAAGGATGAAACTCTAATGTATTCTATCATATGCTTTATCAAAATCAAGTTTGATTAACATAACATTTTGTCCCATTTGTTGATCCCATTCACATGTTTCCCATGCAAGAATAAGAAGGATATATCTTCCTAAAATAAACCTCATTTGTTTAGCTCTTACAATTCCTTGCACCACTGGTTTAATCCTCATAGCCAAGGCTTTTGCACTGATTTTATAATAGGTATTAAGCAATGTGATGGGCTACCAGCAAGATATAGAATCTTCCTTTTTCCCTTTAGGGAGGAGTTTGATTATGCCACCATTAATGTTTGGTCTTAATGATCCTATCTTAAATGCTTCCAATTAAAGGTAATAAAAATCTTCCTTAATAAGATACCACATACCCTGGTAGAATTCCATTGGATGCCCATCATTGCCTAGACTTTTGTAAGGGGCCATAGAAAAATAAGATTTTTCCAATTCTTATAAGGAAATAGTTCTATCAAAAAAATGACTATATTCAGAATCTATATTTTTAGGAATATGCTCCCTAACAATATCCTCAAGAGCTTGTTGACTATCCTACCATTGATCATCCTTGAAGAGTTCCTCATAAAATGTTTTAAATAAAGTACATATATCAGAAGGATTATATTGAAGCACATTAAATTCATTATTTATAGCACTAATTCCTTCCCTTTTATGTTTTTAATTAAGGTAGATAAAAATATACTTAGTACCCTTGTTACCTTCTTTTAGATCCAGTGCAATCTAGAACTGATTTTAACTACTTATCCTTTATAATTATCAATTTTACGCAATTGCACTTTTATAGAAGCAATGGAAGTTTAAAGTCTAGTATTGTTACGATCAACATTAAAGAGTTTTCTGTCATGAACGAGTTCCCTTGGAGATATTTTCCCCTTATTTTTCATTTTCAAGCCATTATTTTACCAAATAAACAAAGAAAAGTGGTACATTAAGAAATGGATGCACACCACCAATCAATCCAAAATACTTGACTTTGAGATATGGAAATTCTACAAATAATGGGTTAGTGATCTGAAAGAGTGGTGGAATAATCCACCTGAACATAAAAACCCATCGATTCATAGATCAATGGTAAAATAGGGGATAGATAAAATCTATCCATCCTACTCAATTTTCTATCACCAACCATCCTAAGATTGGACCAAGTGAACTAATTTGTGGTATGGTTGGTGAATTTGTCATGAATGGGGTCTATAACACCCAAGGAATTTTGATATAATAACTAAATATCAAATTCTTCTTTGTTAAGATTGTGTTGTTTAGGCTAGCTCTAATCTTGATGATGTTCCACCATGTTAAAATCACCACCTAGGATCCAATCCATAGTAGGTAAATTATTAGACAACTAATCCCAAAGTTTAGTTCACTCTTTATAAATTTGGGGCATAAATCGAGCAAAATCCAATGAGCTATCCATTGATAATGGTAACGGCCCAAACAAAGTTGTGTGAAGGGTCTTCACCCTTATCAATGATATGCTTAGAGATCCATGATAAAAACCTAATAACAATTCCACTTATGCTATCTATATGATATCTATGCTAAAAAAACATCTTTTCAAACATTACATAAAGATGCCTCAAGTCTAATATTATTGAGTTTAAATTTTTGAAGGAATAACACATTAGGCCTCCATTTCATAACCACTTATTTTACTTTAAAGTTATGATGGAGTGAAATCCATCATAAATTCCAAGAAATTAAGTTATAATTCATGATTAAGATTAGTAGAATCATCATCCTATGTCAACATGTTAAACCTATTAGCAAGAGTAACATCATGATCCTTGGATTGTCGATCATTAGGGGGGAAAAAAAAGGTGACCTAGATCTATGGTGAGGGCAAGGAGGAGGGAAAGAGGAATCAAAATCAAGAGGTTGAGGAGAGGAATGACGAAGAACAAGGATGGATTCATAGATAGAGGATATGGGAGGTGAAGGAGTGGTGAAGATGAATGATCTTGGGATGAAAAATGAGAGAGAGGAGGAGAAAAAGAACTAGATGGATCTTTCCTATTTCTAACCATTCTCCACTTGTTTGACATAACCACATATTTAAATGAATGGGTAGAATCTATAGGTGCAGGGTTAGGAGCAAGTGTAGGCAACAAGTAAGGAGTAGGTTGGGGGATGGAAGGAAGATCTACTTGGTTGGGGGATAAAACATGGCCACTAGATGAATAGGGATTTAGGGGTGGCTAAGTGAATTTATTATTCTTAATAAGACACTCATGAATTAGATGGCCTTCTTTATGGCAATAAAATCAAGAATTTGGCTTATTCAAATAGACTAAAGGCTGATCCAATTCAAAACTTGGACCAATAAGTTTAATTTTATCAAGCAATGATCTATTCAAATCTATTTCCATGCAGACTCTTGGATGAACCCTTAAACTTGAATACTTATCAGAGTAATGATTGCACCAAATTACTCTACCAAAATGGGTCATAATGTCTTTTAAAAATGGTCTAAAATCCAGATTCAGATAAGGTAGCTCAACCCACAGGATAATGAGAGCAAGATGGTCCTTCAGGATGGAAATTGAAGCTCCAAACCTGAAGGTAATAGACTTTCCCATAGATAACCCAAGTGCCATATTAAAAAATAACTCGATCATGATCTGTTGATTTAAACATACAAGAGACATACCCTTTTCCTAGGCCTCTTAATGCCTCATTTTCCCATCTCCTATTTTCCCAATTCATATGGGCCCATTTATAAAAATCTTCTTCACTAACAATCGCTCTTAGAAAGAAAAAAATAACAGTTCTATTTTGGCATTCAAAAATAGTATCAATAATATCACCAAGAAGTTATAGTTCTAGGGTTTTACCCGAATCAAAGTGTGGGATCTCTTCAGGCTTCAGATCTTCAGGGTTCCCTTTGGTAGTTATGATGTAGAAAAATAGGCCAACCTTCTGAACGCTGAAACTTTTGACTCGTAACTCTGTTTAAGCTCTTTCACGTCCCAAAACGACCGTATCAAAAAGGTTATTTCTCTCTTAGGTTATTCTATTGGCCTCTCAATGTTTTCAATAATTTTTGGAGACCGTACGTGATCATCTGATGGTTCAAAATTATGATTTAATTATTTTTTTGGGTTTGTTCTATTTTTAGAAAAAATATATTTTTAGACCCAGAAGTCAACTTCAGTTGAATTTCATCTCATAGTCTAATTATAGTGCTTAGGATATTTTGAGATATTTTTGGGCTATTTCAGGGGTTTTTAAACATAGGCATTGTTTTTTAGGTTTTAGTTTTTTTTTCAAATTTTGTATGTAAACTCTATTTTTTGAGTTGAGGCTTATTTAAGCATGGTTTGGGTTTGTAATTATTTCAATCAATCAATATGAATCAATTCTGAGAATTATTTCAATATCTTGGCCTATTGGTAATTTTCTTGTTCTTGTTAATTTTTGGGTTCATTATCTGGTATTAGAGCAAGTTTGAATCTTGGAGGAGAGAAGAATGGTGAGAGGATAAAAAAGTATGACATAGTGAACTAGACTATACAAGAACTACAGAGGAAATTTCAACAATTAACAAAGATGATCACCAATCAAGCAAGGAGACAAGGTGGTGATGAGGAAGACATAGATCATGATGAATAAATTTAGTGAGAAGAAGAAGAACAAGAGTAGCCACCATTGATGGAAGAGAGGATGGTTTTGGATTTATAAGGAAGAAATGAAGGAATCAAGGTTGATGTTCCAAGTTATGGAGGTAGTTTAAAACTAGAGGAGTTGATAGATTGGATGAATAGCATGGAGAAGTTCTTCGAGTGGAAGACTTTGAGAGAAGACAAGAAGGTAAAGTTTGCATGCACAAAAGTGAAAGGTCATGCAATGAATTGGTGGGATCACCTGTAGAAAGAGAGACAGAGAAAAGGTAAAGAGAATATTAGTTCATGGAAAAAGATGGAGAAGAAGCTGAGGGAGAAATTTATTCTTGTGGATTATGCACAAACCCTATACAGAAGATTTCAAAATTTGAGGCAAAAAGATCATAGTCAAATGAATTTTACAAGCTTTTCATACGAGTGGAGCATGATGAAATAGAAGAGCATATGGCTGAAAGGTATGTAAATGGTTTGCAATTTTCTATTCAAGATTAATTAAGCATGCATAGAATAATTAACATGGAGGAGGCTTATTAATTATCTTTGAAGGCAAGAAAAAAACAAAATAGATAAAATTTTAGGACATCTATTGGTCCAAGAAAGAGACGGATCCTCTCTAATAAGGGGAAGAGTTGGGTTTAATACCACCATAGGTGGTTTTAATACCAGTAAAGGTGAATCATCATGCGGTGTAAAAAGGTAAGATGATAATAGGCAAGGGTTTCAATACCAATAAAGAGGAAGAGGATTTCAGAGAGGATGAGGTTACAGTGGTGCTAAAGGATGGTTTTCAAATTAATGAATATATTATGTCCATTATAGATGTGGAGAAGAAGGGAACATAACATTTGAGTGTCCAAACTATCAAGATCAAGAAAGGAGGCAATAATATTATCCAAGAGTAAATCTAGTTGAGGTTGAAATAGAAGAGCAGAATATTGAAGTTGCACCAACTAACGTTGGAGATAATCTCATGATGAGAAGAACCATGATCACTCCAAGGAAGGATCAAGTGTAGAATAAAAAAGGTGGTGATGTATGGCTATGATTAAATATTTTTTAAATAAGATGTACTTTGGGTGGAAAGGTATAAAAAGTAATTATAGATGGTGGTAGTTATGAAAACATGGTTTCTAAATAAATGATTAAGAAACTAAATTTGCAATGTGAAAAGCATCCTAACCCTTATCAGATTTCATGGTTTAAGAAAGGGAATGAGGTTACATTGGATAAAATGTGCTTAATCAATTTTTCTATAGGAAAAAATTATAATGATGAAATATTGTGTGATGTTATTTCGATGGATTCATGTCATGTGTTATTGGGGCAACCATGTCAATTTGAAATGAAAGTAGTTCATGATGGAGCAAACAATGCAAACACTTTTTCGAAAGGTGATACAAAGGTAGTTTTGTTACCTCATAAAGAGTAAAATAAGATAGAAAACATGCTTTGTACTAAAGAATTTATCCAAGATATGAAGGTAGCAGGTTGTTATTATGTACTAGTAGCAAAGAATGAAGAAACAAAAATGGTGTCAATACCAATAGAAGCAGCAAGAGTGTTGAAAGAATATGTAGATGATATGTCTGATGAGTTACCAGATGTTTTACCACTGAAGATAAATATTCAGCATCAAATTGATTTGATTCCAAGATCAGCTATACCCAATCAAGCAGCTTATAGGATGAGTCCAACAGAACATGCAAAATTAAATAAACAAGTTACTAAATTGTTAAGGAAGAAAGTGATAAGGGAAAGTATGAGTCCATGTGTAACACCAACATTGCTAACTCCAAAGAAAGATGGAGGATGGATAATGTGTGTGGATAGTAGAGAAATTAATAAAATTACAATAAAGTATAGGTTTCCTATACCTCATTTAGATGATATGATGGATGTGCTTGCAAGAGCAAAATATTTTACCAAGATTGATCTAAGGAGTGGATATTATCATATTTGAATTCGTGAAGGAGATGAGTGGAAAACAACATTCAAGACTAGGGATGGCTTATATGAGTGGATGGTGATGCCATTCGGGTTATCTAATAACCTGGCACATTTATGAGGATGATGAATACAGTGGTACAAAATATATTAGTAAGTTTGTGGATATTTATTTTGATGATATTTTGATATTCAGTAAGACTAAAGAAGAACATTTACAACATTTGAGAATGGTAATGGATTTTTTAAGAAAGGAGAAGTTGTAAGCAAATTTGAAGAAGTGCAGGTTTATGCAGAATAATTTAGTATTTTAGAGATTTATAGTTTTAGTAGATGGTGTGAAAATGGATGAGGAAAAGATAAAGGCAATTGTTGAGTGGCCTATTCCAAAAAGCATTATAGAGGTAAGAAGTTTCAATGGTTTAGCAACTTTTTACAAAAAAATTATTTAAAAATTTAGTAGTATTGTGGCACCAATAATAGATTACATGAGAGGGAAAGAAGTTGCATGGACTAGAGCAGCCACAAAAAGCTTTAAATTTTTGAAGAAGAAGATTACAGAAAGGCCAATTTTAGCATTACTAGATTTTAACAAAGTGTTTGAGGTTGATTGTGATGCTTCGTTTGTAGGAATTCATGTTCTGTTGAGTCAAGAAAGAAAGCCAATAACATATTTTAGTGAAAAATTGAATGAGGTAAGGATAAAGTATTCTATTTATGATGTTTAACTTTATGCAATTGTACAAGCATTAAGACATTGGAGGCATTACCTAGTGCCTAAGGTGATTTTACTATTTACAGATTATGAAGGTTTGAATTATGTGAATACACAAAAGAAGTTGAATAGTAGGCATGCAAAGTGGGTATATTTCTTGTAGGGGTATACTTTTGTGTTGAAACATAAATCAAGGAAATAGAATCAGGTAGCTGATGCATTGAGCAGGAGGGTAGCATTATTAACTGCTATGGTGAGTGAAGTAGTTGGATTTGAATCTATTAAAGAATTATATGATATTGATCCATATTTTAGCAAGGTAGTTGAGCAGTGTAGGAATCCATTAACAGGTGGGACAAATTTTATTCATGATGAGTATCTTATGAAATAAGGTTATCTCTTCAAAGGGAAATAATTATGCATTCCACTTGGGTCTCTACGAGATAATATAATAAGAGAATTACATAGTGGTGGTTTGGCTGAAAATTTTAGTAAGATGAAGATGATAGCTTTGGTGGAGGAAAATTATTTTTGACTAAAGATGAAGAGAGATGTGACAAGGTATGTTTCAAGGTGTAGAATATGTCAAGTGTCTAAAGGACATGCAAAAAATACTAGACTTTACATGCCATTATCGGTTCTAAGAGGGTCATGAAAAGATTTGAGTATGGATTTTGTGTTGGGATTGCCAAACACACAAAGAGGTAACGATTTAATTTTTGTTTTTGTAGATAGATTTTCTAAAATGGTTCATTTCATTGCATGTAAGAAAACCAATGATGCCACTAGAGTTGTAAAATTATTTTTTATGGATATTGTGAGATTGCATGATGTTTCAAAAACTATTACTTCAGATAGGGACACTAAATTTTTATGTCATTTTTGGAGGACTTTGTGGAATAAGATGGGTAATAATATATAATTTAGTAGTGCATATCACCCACAAACAGATGGATAGACAGAAGTTGTGAATAAGAGCTTGGAAAATTTATTGAGATGCATAGCGGGAGAGAAGCCAAAGCAATGGGACTTGGCTTTACCACAAGCTAAGTTCACATAGAATAATTTAGTGAATAGATCAACATGAAAGTAACATTTTTAAATTGTTTATGGGAGAAATCATATGGGTATTTTAGATTTGGTAAAATTGCCAATTGCAGATCGAATTAGTGATGATGCAGAAGAATTTGTTGAGCATATGCAACAGTTGCAAGAATGAGTAAGAAGAAAGCTATAGGAAAGTAATGATAACTATAAATCAATAATAGATGTCAAAAAAATATCCAAGTTATTTGAAGAAGGAGAGTTGGTAATGGTTTACTTGAGGAAAGAGATATTTTCAAAAGGCACATACAATAAGTTGAAGTACAAGAAAATTGGACCATGCAGAATTGTGAAGAAAATCAATGATAATGCCTATGAGGTAAGTTTACCACAAAATTTTGATATATATCTAGTGTTTAATGTTTTAGATTTATATGAATTCCATGGAGAAGATGGTGAAGGTGAAGAAGTAAATTGGGAGCAACAGGTTCCAAAGAAGAAGAAAGAAAAAAATAGTGTAGGTTTTGGATATGAATAAAGTGAGCATAAGGCAAGTGAATTATAATGGGTATTTGGTATAGTGGGAAGGATTGTAGTAAGAAGACAAAAATTGGATTATAGAATGGGAGCTGAAGAAGATTGATAAGTGAAAATGGTAGCAATACAATCAGGGCAACTCGCAAGAGTTGAGTTGTTTTCAACCAAAGCAGAATGATGTAAAAAAATAGGCCAACCTTTCGGAGGCCACAACTTTTGACTCGTAACTTGGTTTGAGCTCTTCAACATGCCAAAATGATCATATAAAAAATTGTATTGTTGTCTTAGGTTGTTTTACTAGCCTAGAAATGTTTTTAATATTTTTTGAAGGCTGTATGTGATCATCTGAGGGTCCAAAATTATGATTTAATGATTTTTTGGGGTTTTTTTCTATTTTTGAAATTATATATTTTTAGAACCGAAATTCAAATTCAATTTAATTTCATCCCATAGTCTAATTATAGCGTTTAGGATATTTTGGGCTATTTTGAGAGTTTTTAAAAATAGGTTTTTTTTTTTAGATTTTAGTTTTCTTTCAAATTTTGAATGTAAAATCTAATTTCTAAGTTGAGACTTATTTTATCAAGGTTTGGTTTTGTAATTATTTCAATGAATCAATACGAATCAATTCTGTGTATCTTTTCAAGATCATGGCCTATTGGTAATTTTCTTGTTCTTGTTAGTTTTTGGGTTCATTAAACTATGTCATTTTCCTCATTGTTGGTCAAGTCAATCATCGTGGGAGCCACTTCCTTCAATTCAAATGTGTTCCCAACCTACCTAGCCACTAATTTGTTATGCATTGGGTTAATTTCCTTAGTGAAATCCATCACTAACAATGCTAGGGTTTTGAAATTTTCTAGAAGCTTCATTCCATCATTTCTCTTTCGTTCGCCTTCTTCACAACTCGACTGCTAACATTCAGAATACTTGGCCCACCTATTTTGTATTGATGGCATACCAATATGTAAGGAATGTATTTGGTCACATATTATGGCAAAATTTTAACAATTTTGTAGCATTGAACACAAACTTTTGCCAATAAGGTTTTAGTTCATTATAAATCATCTTCAAAAATGTATTATGTGATGTAAAGAATACATAGACAACAAAATAATATTGTAATATTCTCATGTCGAATACAAACTCCTTCTTGTCTCCTAAGGATCAACACATATTCAAAAGTTCTACTCACTTATATCTAACTAACAATTGAACAACATTATATAATAACCATATTCTAAAATTGTTACATATTCCAATTGCACTAAATAAAGCAAAACAAAGTAGATAACAAATTTCATCTAATATGAGATATACTTATTATAAATCACATTACTCTTTTGTAAAGTAGAACAAATCATGTTAACTACCATCTTATTGGTAAAAGTCAATTGATGGAACTCTTGGGTGTAATTAGTTTATATAGTTTACAAAACAAGCACTAAACCCATATATTTGTCCCTTATATAATTGTTAACTTCCAAAAATACTCAAGCTTTATATGGGTATAAACATACAGTTACTGATTATCCAACCACAAGGTGGAGTCATCATCAAATGCCTCTAAAAATGGCATGGGCCCTAGCAATACATAAAATGTAAGGAATATAATAATAGAAAGCAATAATAAGTACATATTAGAAAGCATGTAGAAGACACACTCTGTTTAAGAAGCATTACACTTCATGATATACAATAATGAGTATTAAAAAAAATTAGCTTCAATTTTTTTTATTATGCTTGTCTATAATAAATTGACAACTCCTACATACTATTACATATCGATAAATCTTAATCATATCAAAATTAAATTCATTAGCCATTTTAAACTACTTCTCCTCAGTCTTAAACTTTAAACATCTATCTTAGCTTCTTTCTTATTTATGTTTTTACTATTTATTACATCATTATTTACATATAAATGAAATGAAACTTACATATTTTAAATTATACATGTAAAAATGATGTAGGTCCTTAATCGAAATTGCTATTTAACCTATCTTTTAAGACAGAGTAATAAATTTCTAAAGACTATCACTTATATTGAGAATGAAGCAAGATATATACACCTATTAATATATGAATCAATTTACATGTTAAGGCTCTTGTATTTTTTAATTTTTAAATGTCAATAAACATGTTAATATAACCTTAACTTGAATTCATTTTTTTATAAAAATAAAAATTTTGTAATTCATTTAGCATGAAGGGTTATTAAAAGATTGCACATGATATTATTAGCATTCTATTGAGCAATGACAATAAGAGTATGTATCATTGTTCAAATGTGGTATTACCCATGGATTTTTTTTGATACATGACTCGAGGTTTTGTATATTGGTGAAATTTTTATCATTTATACAGATTATTATTTTTATACATTTTTTTATAGAGTGGTTTCCACTATTTATGACTGATAATTAGATGGTATTTATTTATTCCTTCTAACACTAAATAATGGCTCTTAGAGTTTACTTTGTTTTCTTTAAGTTTTAGATATTATTGACACTCTAGCAAGTATAATAAAGTATATTTTTGATAGGTTATAGGTATCACAAACTACAAAACCAAAGTGAGGAAATAAGAAATTAAGATTACGTAAACCTAGTTGTCAACTCCTTTTGGACCCTCCCTACCCCCTACTAGAAACCTTCCAAATTTTTTGACAGTCATCCTTGATTAGATCCACATTTTTTATGAGATTTATGATAATTTTGGGTGCATATTTCCATGCATAAATTTAGATGATTCTCAATAAATCATAATATTAAATAAATACACCTCTAAACAAGCTATGTATATGACCTATTAAATTTGGATTAATTTCACTATTTACATGTATATGTGATATTTAATTAAAATATTTTGGATATTGATATTACATTTAGTTGTATTTCACTTATCTCCATTACATAAATGAATAAAATTTCTTTGTTGTATGTTCCTTAAGGTTGAACATGAACTGCCCTACAGCCTTTAAGACTTATATCTTGCTTATATTATGTTAGATCTCATTTTATTTTATATTTATAGGGTTAGTTACAATCCATAATTTTAGATCTAAAATTCATATTTTCTATTTTTCTTGATTTGCTTAATCCTAAACCTTAAATCTTTCTAAAAGTTTAATGTAAATTTTTTATTTTTATTTTCTTAAACCTTATTATTGACAATCAAAAATTTTATTTTTATTTTATTAAACATTATTATTAACCGTTGGAATTATTGTTTGAATACAAAATAATCGAAAAGAATTTTTTTTAACTAGTACAAAGAATTTCAAAAAATATATATATTTCTTAAAAATAATTTTTACTCAAGTTAGTTTTACTTCAACACATAGATTAAATATATTAATAATTAATAAATATTTTTAACTAAAAAAATAAACATTTTAAATAAATATAAAAATAATTATATAAACTTATATATATCAAACCTCCCACCATGTCCCAAAATAAATAAATAAAATAAAATAGTAATAATCAATTTACAAGAGATCGATTAAAATTCTAATCTTCTCAAATTTATCTACTTAAATTCAATTACAAGATAAAAACAACAAGCATTTTATGTTCTCAAATCACAAAATTTTCTACTAAAATTCAAATTAAACAAACAAACAAACAAACAAACAACAACAACAACAACAACATCATCATCATCATCATCATCATCATCATAACATTTTGCATTCTCAAATCACATTTTTTTTTCTTTAATTACAAAAGTTGAAAAATATAGCATGCTAAATTCCTAATGTATGTAATTAATGTAATAAAAGTGTAGTCATAAATTATGACAATAAAATATGAATTATGACTGAGCATAACCCACTTCTTTATTCACACTTTATTACAAAAACCCAAAAACACATATTGGAATAAATGAGACCTTGACTTATGCCCATAAAATATGAAAGTTATCTTATTAACACTTTATTTTAAAAGGATTATCATATCTATCTTAGATAAATTTATAGAAATATGCTAAGAGATATCATTTTCAAGGTCTCAAAAATGATATCTCTCAACGTCTTCTGTATAGATTTATCTAAGATAGGTATGCTAGTAAAAATTGTATATTTTACGTATTTATTTAATATATAATATGGAGTTTTTCATAAAACTTGAAATAAATAATATACATCACATTAAATCATACAAAATTATAATACACATTACATGAAATCACCCTAAAACCTTAACATACATAATCTAAAATTCTTAATCTAAACAGTTATTTAATACTCATTAAAATGTACCATACACATCACATAAAATGTTAAATAATGAATAAATAAACATCACATAAAATGTCAAATAATGAATAAGTACATGAATTTTTTCATCATTACATGAATTTATTTTTCCTCTAAGAGTTTCAATCTCTCTTTCTCAACTTTCCATTTGGAAAATTATTTTTCATTTTTTAGCTTCATAGCAGTCATATGTAAATGGAGGTAATATTCTTAGTCCTTCCAAGGACTTTACATAGGATATAGCCAAAAATTTTAAACATATTATTTCTCTTTGACCTATATCAATTATGGATTTTTAAATAGTTAAACCTTGTGATTTGTGTATTGTTAATTCCCAAGCCAACCATAAGGGTATTTGGCATGTGTGTGCCATTTATATTGGTGCAATTGTAACTATATATGGATTTTCATTTTCAAACGGTATTCCTGAGTAACTATCAAACTCGACCATAACATATGTTGGACGTTCTAGTGGGGTACTCCTAGTTTTGTAGATTATACTTCTGATATACCCTAGAGATCCATTTACAAAACCTACTTCTATCCAAAGATTGAAAGTTAACATGACCCTTGCATCAATAGCAATCAATAACTCCACATCAATTTCATCATTTAGACCTCCCATTGGTGCATTGACATTTCCTACTTTGGTTGCAATGCTACATGTGCAAACAATCTTTTCAATGAATATAATTTTCTTTTATTGTGGTTACACACATTATCAATTATGGAAACAAATGAATACAATTGTCAAGCTCTTCATTGATGGCTCTATATATTCCAACATTAGTTATGGTCATCAATAGCTTCCAATTATCTATTGTTGTTTTTGCATCTTTTAAATTTGTGAGTAGTCGACAAAACCTTTGGTTGTCATCACTTTCTCTTTCCTATCTAAATATCTTGTCCAAGTAACAAGTATTTTGAATTCTTATCACAATAATTTTACTTTTCTATTACTATTGTATGGTGATCTATCACTAACAGGAGGAAGTTGACCCAAATCTCCAACTAAAACAATAGATATACCACTAAAAATCATGTTTGCATTTTAAAAAAATGCTTGATGTAGTCTAGAAGCTATGTTCTATAGAAATTTTTTTCTAATGAAGCTCATTTCATCAATAAATATGTATTTTATGTGGCATATATCCTCTTGGAAAATTTTAAGTCTTGTTCTTTCTAATCTAACAAAATCCACAATTGGGATTCGAAGTTCTACATGGATAGTTGAGGTACCAATATTGAATGCTTCAACTCCAATTGGTGCAAGTAATAGAAGTGGAGATCACTCTAATATTGCATCTTGAAGAGCTCAAAGAATGGAAACTATCATATATGATTTTCATGTTCCTATTGTTCCTTGGACTATCATACATAAGGGCGAAGTATTTTAACTTACATGATAATGTGTCATAGCCATATCAAGTGATTTTTTTGTTTGACACCCAAGGTTTCATAATTCATATTTTACGTTATATCATCATCTATAATAAATCCATTATATTTCATGGTGATTATGAATTTGATCGCTTTATTTATATATTCTTCACCTTTATATTCATTATTCGATAATGCTTGTCTATCAATATCTCTTCTTCCCAGCATATCTATCTTAATAACCTCCATAACCTGGCCATGTTGTAGCCTGGTTATGATTTCTCACTCATGTTCCATTGTGTTTTATCAAATAGGTGGCTTATCCTCATCTCAATATCACTGTGAATTTTAACATCTTCTAGAATTATTCTTATTTCCACATGTCAATAGTTATAATTCAATGAATCCCAGTTCGATATTATTTTTTCATCATCAATTCCAATATCTCTTTGTATATCATGAAATGGATTATAAATTAATAACTCTGACAAAAAAAATCAATCCATTTATTTGATTCACATATAGTGATGAAGGAAAACCTAAGAAATACTCTCACACTAGCTACAATACTCATTATTTCTAATTTCTTTAATCTTTTTTCCACCTAGGATTATGTGTCCAAGATCTAGCTGCCTCAATAAGTGATGTGTTTTCCATGGAAAAATGCCTATTATTGTATCCATGAATGAAATACATTGTATGATCTCCATGATCATCTTCTTCATTTTTGTCTACCTATTTAAACACCTGACATGAAACATTAAAGTTCATAAATACTCTACTGCTCTCTATTAGTGGAAGATCCAACAACATATGACATGTTTCTTGTGTCCCAATGTCTCTTTCAATAAATATCTCAGTTATAAGTCTTATACATTCTTTTCCTACTAATTCATCAGGGTTTTCAATGTTTTCAAGTTGCATCAACATTTGATGATAAGTTTCAAAACTCTTATTTGCCTTTGTTGCATACCTAGCAATGTATTTAACCACAACATTTGTGGATATAATAGGTTGCCAATTTACATTTTCTCTCCATAGATGTAATATATAATAATGTGCGTATTGACTCTATCATCATTTCTTGCAGACTCAAGCTTTTTATCTACTATGTCTAAGCCTTTATATAATTTTGATCCAATAAGATTCAATGGCCACGATGCACCATACCTAAAAGAAATAATAACTCAATTGTTATTTATTTTACAAATATTATTTATAATTTTTATACAACTATTTATATGATTGTAAATCTTACCTACAAACCATTTTTCCTCTTTTCTTATGTAGGCAAGCACCCTCCCTTCACATTTTATGTCATTCTACACAATTAAGTTGCTCTTCATAATCATGCTCCATATCGACCTGTGTAAGTTGTCTTGTATTTCAAAGACATGGATGTTGCATAAAATTTTGACATGCCTAAAATTAATTATGTATAAAAATTTGTTAGTTACATTGATAATATATATATATATATATATATATATATATATATATATATATATATATATATATAGATTACCTAATGATTGACAACATACCTATATGTTTCGTTGGTGTGGATCTTCCCAATGATTCCAAGCATGAACAATAAAATAGAAGTAATTCTCAGTAGTTTTTTATTCAAAATAGTTTTTTGAATCAAGGTTATCCCTATTTGGTGCTCCATCTAACCATATGAATCTATGCACATGTGGTGAACCACTATGTTGCCATGCATATCTAGACCAGTAATCTTTTACTTTCATTATTTTTTGCAATATATCCTTTCAAAAAATTGAATGTCATAAGTGCATATAGTGTGCCATTATATGAGGATAATCCATAATATTCTCTCTTCGCCAATTTTGGCCTTCTCATGGATTTGTTGGTAGAGTTCTTTGTATTAGTGCATGTAGATCAGTCAAGGCAGTGCATGTAGATGTAGTCCATGTAGTTCTTTGTATTAGTGCATGTACATGTCAACTTCACTCAATGTGAATAAAATGGTAGGTGATCCAATTTGATGAAACATATCCATTAACTCCCCATAAAATTTTGCCCAATATGACCTTGTACTCCTTAATGAGGTTCTAAAATGCATCAAATGATCTGCTAGATAGGAGTGGGGTACATTATCTATACGCTCACGTAACTTAGTAATAATGATTGGCATCTCTTGAAGACTTTTTTTCATGAACACAACACTTGAATTTTGTGCACGATGTCTTATGATCATGTTTATCATGTAATATCTAAATCATGGATGTCGGCCAAAATGGTGATCCCTATATCAAAATAGATGTTTAATAAATTCATGCATATGTACTCATTTCAATTATGGTTTTATCCAATCACATCTTTCATCAAGAAACAATTTTGGAAATGCCATATAAAATAATCCTAATGTGATAAACTCATTTATAGGAGATGTTCCAATCCTTGACCAATCAATCAATGATCTGAGATCCATAATATGGTTATTTACCTGCACATGGATTAATTTCATCTCCTTAGTGTATTAGAGGGTTTAGAGCAGAGTTTTTTTAGTAGTGAATCTTTGTTAAACTATGAATATTCTATTTTTTGAAGTTGCCATTTGGTGATTTTTGTGGAGTGGCCGATAGGGTAAGATTGCCTAAACTTTTGAGGTCAAAGTTAATTTTGAGGAGAGGTTTGCCTACATTTAAATATAATTTTCTTCATATAAATGTAATTTGTCGATACCTTGAAAGCTAATCTGGAGGAATTTGTCATATACCGTCAAGCGACTTTAGGAATTTTTTTGACGGTTTGTATTTTAGGTCTGAGGAGGGCTTCAAGAATCAACAGTTTCTAGCAAGGTATGAAATATTTTTTTTACAATATAATTTCTTAGTATTTTTTAATTGTAATTCCATTTACTGATCTTTAAGTGCCATCATGGAAATTAAACATGAGGGCATTCGATGATAGCCTACGAACGCTTGACTGCTTCTTAGGAGTGTGGGTGCCCGATGACAACCTATGGGTACTTGACTACTGTATGTCGGTTCTCGATGGTAACATGCAGGTGGATGACATTAAGTTGTGGGTGGACGATGACAGGCTACCTATGTGTGGATAACAATAAATTGTAGGTGGATGTTGTTAGCTCGCAGGTGGATACCAACAGCTTATAGGTGGATATCGGTAGCCTACGAGTAGACACTGATAGCCTATGGGTGGATACCAGTTGTCTCTAGTTAGATGTCGATAGTCTATGGGTGGGCACTTGTTTTCTCCAATTGGACATTGGCACGCTATAGTTAAGTGCCCACAGGGTGCCATCAGGTACCATTAGGCTGCAGTCGAATGCTAGTAGGTTGCCATCAGATGTCAGTAGGTTGCAGTTGGGTGCCCATAGGCTACCCTCAGATTTCATCATATTTGATTATTGTCTTGATTCCTTATTCATCTATGAAGCGTCTTTATTTGTTATCAATTGTCTTCATTTTTATGTTGATCATCTTTTGTCCATGGCTTTGCAGGGTTGATTATATGGCTTCTACTAAAAACATTAAGGCCTCCAAAAAATTTAAAAAATAAAATAACATATTATCTTGTTTTACCCAGACGCCAAACATAAGTACTAAATTTTCAATTAACTAGTGCTTTTTATTTATTGGCTTGTGTTAAAGTTAAATAACAATTAAAAAGAACCGAATAACAATTCTATTTTGGCATTTAGAAATAACATCAATAACATCATCAAGTTGTATACATCTCTTAATATCTAAATCAATTGAAAAATTATATAAAAACAATGATCCAATTGACAAAGAATACATCGAACAAAAAGCTATTAAATCTCTTAAACTAATTATAATTAAACTTAAAAATAATACTCAATATTATGTATAATTAAAATTTATATACATATAAACCTTGTAAAATTATAATTTTTTTTATTAAATTGGATAAAAAGATACTTTTAATCGATACTATGAACTGCTCTAAAACACAAACAAAAATCCAATCTTTAAAAATTAAAAAATAACACTCCCCCTCCTCCCGTAAAAAAAAAAACGAGAAAAGAGCGACAATAACACCATAAATTAAAAGAACAAAGTAAAACAATTTAAAACTTGCATCAAATCTCCAAACATCTATCCAACAAAAAGCTACACCCTTCCGCAGAATTTCTACCAACATGTAAAAGGAGACCAAAATAAAAACAGAACAAAAATTAAAAATCTCAGTGGACAAGTCTCTGAAAAAGGCCACCACCAATTGCTGACCATAAAATCAAACTCTATTTTTTTTTTATCAATTTAAGTTCTTTTATGATATTATCTTTTCAACTCTATTTTCAAATATTCGCCGACCATAAAATCAAACCGTGTCTAGCTTTGATGCATCCATTGTCAAATATTCCCCGACTGCCTTAGTCGCCACGCAATTTATGTCATAATTATGTTATTGTATTTTGGAAAATGTAAACTCAACGAATCAATTGTTAAATTTGTTGTGGAAATTGTGTCAACGTCAAATCAATTTTGTTCCGATTTTGAATATTCTTTGACTATTGTAATAGTTAAGTAATTTATGTGATAATTATATTAATATATTTTAGAAAATGTAATCTAAACTAATCAACTTTTAGCTTTATTATGAAAATTGTGTCAAAATCAAATCAACTTTGATCCGGCTTTGAATATTCTCTCACTACTTTAATCATTACACAATTTATGTGATAATTATGTGAATATATTTTGGAAAATCTGAATTCAATGAATTGAAACAATTTTTAAATTTGATATCAAAATTGTGTCAACTTCATTTACCATTTCCGAGAAGCTTCCTCCAAACATTTTTTTCTACTTAAATTCCAAAAAGAAAAAGAAAGCATTTTAGGCAACACTATATTGAAAGATTATTAAGAGTAAAAGGAGGTTTGTTGTGGAATGTTTTTAGATTTTTTCCAGACATATGTAATTAATTTTTAAAAGACTATTAAAAGTTTTTGTCGTGGAATGTTTTTAGATTTGTTTGTGGAATGTTTTTTTTTTTTTTCATACATATGGAAATAATTCAAGTTTTGTCTCCATCTTCTTATATATATAATTTAATATTTTCATAAAATTATTAATGTAGATAATTTTAAAAAGTTCATTTTCTTAGGTTGTTAATTAATAATATTTTAAGGTATTCGTTTTATTTATCATTTATTATTGTAGATAGTATTAAGAAGTTTATTTTTTAAATTGTTAATTAATAATATTTTAAATTATTTGTTTATATATCGATTATTAATTTAAATTAAATTTTATTGATATATTTTTCTATTTTTGACGATCTTTGTTCTTATCACTTTTTAAATATTTCCTTCCTCTCTATTCTCTATGTTTTAACATGGAGGGTTATTAAAAGATTGCATATGATATTATTAACATTCTATTGAGCAATCAAAGTATTTATCATTGTCTAAAAGTGGTATTTTCCATAGATTATTTTTGATACATGACCAAAGATTTTGTATATTGATGAAATTTTATTCATTTATACAAATTATTATTTTTTATACAAATTTTATCGAACGGTTTCCATCATTTATAACTGATAATTAGATGGTATTTATTTATCCCTTCTAACGCTAAACAATGGCTTCCTGAGTTCACTTAATTTTCTTTAAGTTTTAGATATTATTGATACTCTAGCAAGGATAATAAAGTATATTTTTGATAGGTTATAGGTATCACAAACTGCAAAATCAATGTGAGGAAATAAGAAATTAGGATTACGCAAACATAGTCGTCAACTCATTTTCGACCCTCCCTGCCTCTTACTAGAAACCTTCCATTTTTTTTGACAATCAACCTTGATTAGATCGACATTTTTATAAAATTTATGATAATTTTGAGTGCATGCTTCTATATATAATTTAGATTACTCTCAATAGATCACGATATTAAATAAATATACCTCTAAATGGTTTACGTATACGACCTACTAAATTTGAAATAATTTCTATATATATAATATTTAATTATAATATTTTAAATATTAATATTACATTTAATTATAATTCACTTATCTGCATTACATAAATTAATAAAATTTCTTTGTTGTATGCTCCTTAAAGTTGAACATGAAGTGCCCTACACCCTTCAAGACTTATATCTTACCCATATTATGTTACATCTCATTTTATTTTATATTTATAGGGTTAGTTACCATTCATACTTTTAGATCTAAAATTCAAATTTTTTATTTTTCTTTTTCTTTTTAAATCTTAAACCTTAAATCTTTTTAAAATTTTAGTGTAATTTTTTTCTCTTAAACTTTATTATTGACCGTTGGAATTATTATTTGAATACAAAATAATTGAAGAGATTTTTTTTGTTAACTGGTACAAGAATTACAAAATAAAATAAAAATCTTAAAAACATTTTTCACTCAAATTAGTTTTAAAATATAGATTAAAAATATTAGTAATTAAAAAATATTTTTAATTAAAAAATAAACATTTTAAATAAATATATAAATAATTATCTAAACTTATATATATCAAACCTCCCCCACTCACCAGAATAAATAAATAAAATAAAATAAAATATTAATAATCAATTTGCAAGACACCGATTGAGATTATAATTTTCTCAAATTTCTCAAATTAAATTCAATCACAAGCCAAAAAAAAAAACACATTTTTCATCCTCAAATCACAAACTTTTATACTTCAATTCTAAATAAATAAATTAAAAAAAACAAAAACAAACAAACAACAACATAACATTTTGCATTCTCAAATCACAAACTTTTCCACTTTAATTCCAAAAGTTGAAAAAGATAGCATCGTAATTAAATTAATGTAATAAAAGTGTAATCATAAAATGTAGTCATAAATTATAACAATAAAATATGAATGATGACAACATATCCCACTTCTTTATTCACATTTTATTTTAAAAAACCCAAAAATGCATATTAGAATAAATGAGACCTTGATTTATGTCTATAAAATACGAAAGTTATTTTATTCACACTTTATTTTACAAAGATTAGCATATTTTATCTTAAATAAATTTATAAAAAAGATATTGAGAAATATCATTTTCAAAGTTTTGAGAATAATATCACTCGACATCTTTTACATAGATTTATCTAAAATAAGTATGCTAGTAAAAATTGTGTGTATTACATATTTATTTAATATATAATATGTAGTTTTTCATAAAACTTGAAATGTATAATATACATCACATTAAATCATAAAAAATTATAATACATATTATGTGAAATCACTTAAAATTTTAATATACATAATCTAAAAATTTTAATTTAAATAATTATTTAATACTCCTCAAAATGTGCCATTCACATCATATAAAATATTAAATAATGACTAAGTAAGCATCCCATAAAATATCAAATAATGAATAAGTACATGAATTTTCTCATAATTACATGAAATTATTTTTCCTCTAAGATTTTCAGTCTCTCTTTCTCAACTTTCCATTTGGAAAGTTGTTTTCCATTTTTTAGCTTCATAGCAGTCATATGTAAATGATGGCAATATTCTTAATCCTTTCAAGGACTTTATACTGGATATAGCCAAAAATATTAATCATATTTTTTCTCTTTGACCTATATCAATTATGGCTTTTTAAAGAGTCAAACCATGTGATTTGTGTATTGTTAATTCCCAAGAAAACCATAAGGGTATTTGGGTTGTGTGTCCCCTTTGTATTGGTGCAAGTAGAACTATATATGGAGTTTCATATTCAAGTGGTATTCATAAGTAATTGTCAAACTCGACCATAACATATGTTGGTGGTTTTGGTGGGGTACTCTCTATTTTTTAGATTATACTTCTAATATACCCTAGAGATCCAATTACAAGACCTACTTTTATCCAAAGAATGGAAGTTAGCATGACCCTTACATCAATAGCAATCAGTAAATCCACATCATGTTCATCATTTGGACCTCCCATTGGTGCATTAGTTTCAATGCTACATATGCAAACAGTCTTTTCAATGAATATAATTTTCTTTTGCTGTGGTTACACACATTATCTTTTATGGAAAACAAATGAATATAATTGTAAAACTCTTCATTAATGGATATATCTATTCCAACATTAGTTCTGGTCATCAATAACTTCTAATTATCTATTGTTGGATTTACATCTTTCAGATTTGTGAGTAGTTGATAAAACCTTTGTTGCTCATCAGTTTCTCCTTCCTATCTAAATATCTTATCCAAAGTAACAAGTATTTTAAATTCTTTCCATAATAGTTATGCTCATATGTTGCTATTTTATGGTGGTCTATCACTAACAAGAGGAAGTTGATCCAAATCTCCAACTAAAATAACAGATATACCACCAAAACTCATGTTTGCATTTTTAGGAAATGCTTGATGGAGTCTAGAATCTATGTTCTGTAGAAATTTTTTCCAATGAAGCTCATTTCATCAATCAATATGTATTTTATGTGGCAGATATCCTCTTGGAAAATTTCAAGTCTTGTTCCTACTAATTTAACAAAATCCACAATTGGGATTCAAAGTTGTGCATGGATAATTGATTCACCAATATTGAATGTTGTAACTCTAGTTGGTGTATAGAAGTGGAGATCACTCTGGGAATGTTGCATCTTGAAGAGATCGATGAATGAAACCTATTAGATATGATTTTCATGTTCCTATTGTTCCTTGGACTATCATACATAAGGGCTAAGTATTTTGACCTGAATGATAATGTGTCATAAACATATCAAGTGATTTTTTGTTTGGTACCCAAGGTTTCATAATTAATCTTTGATGTTATAAAATCATCTATAATAAATCCATTATATTTCATAGTGCTTATGAATTTGATCGCTTTATTTGTATATTCTTCACCTCTATATTCATTATTCCATAATGTTTATTTATCAATATCTCTTCTTTCCAACATATCTATCTCAAAAACTTTCATAACTTACCCAGTTTTTAGCTTGGTTATGATTTACCATTCATGTTCCATTGTATTTTATTGAATAGGTTGATTATTCTCATCTTCAGTATCATTGTGACTTTCAACATCTTCTGGAATTGTTCTTATCTTCTCATGCCAATAGTTATAATTGAACAAATCCCAATTTAATATTATTTCTTCATCATCAATTCTAATATCTCTTTATATATCATGAAATGGCTTGTAAAGTAATAACTGTGACCAAAAAAATTCAATACATTTATTTTATTCATGTGTAGTGATGAAGGAAAAGCTAAGAAATACTCTCACAATAGTTGCAATACTCATTACCTCCAATTTTTTGTCTTTTTCCACCTTCGATTATATGTCCAAGATCTAGCTACCTCAATAAGTGATGTGTTTTCCTTTGAAAAAGGCATATTCTTGTATCCATAAATGAAATACATTATATGCTCTCCATGATCATCTTCTTCTTTTTTGTCTATAGGTTTGAACACCTAACGTGAAACATTCAAGTTCACAAATACTCTACTGCTCTCTACTAATGGAAGCTCCAACAACATCTAACATGTTTCTTGTTCCCCAATGTCTCTTTCAATAATTATCTCAATTAGAAGTATTCTATATGCTTTTCCTACTAATTCATCATGTTTTTTTAATGTTTTCAAGATGCATCAACATTTGATGATAAGTTTCAAAACTCTTCTCTCCCTTTGTTGCATACTTAGCAATGTATTTGACCACAACGTGTATTGGCAAAATAGGTTACCAATTTACATTTTCTTTTTGTAATTGTAATATATAACAATGTGTTTATTGACTCTATCATCATTTCTTGTAGACTCAAACTTTTTATCTCCTATGTCTAAGCCTTCATATAATTTTGATCCATTAAGATTCAATGGCCATGGTACACCATACCTAAGAAAAATAATAACTCAATTGTAGTTATTTTACAAATATTATGTATAATTTTTATACAATTATTTATATGATTGAAAATCTTACCTACAAACCATTTTTCCCTTTTTCTTACATAGGCAGTCACCCTATCTACACATTTTATGTCATTCTACACAATTAAGTAGCTCTTCATAATCACGCTCCATATCCACCTATATAAGTTGTCTTGTATCTCAAAGACATGGATGTTGCATAAAATTTTGGCATCCTAAAATTAATGATGTACAAAAATTTGTTAGTTACATTGATAAAATATATATATTGCATAAAGCATAGATTACCTAATGATTGATAACATACCTGTATGTTTCATTGATGTGGATCTTCCTTATAATTCTAAGCATGAACAATAAAATAAATGTAATTCTAAGTAGTTTTTCATTCAAAATAGTTTTTCCAATCAAGGTTATCTATATTTGGTGCTCCGTCTATCCATATGAATCCATGCACATGCGGTGAACCTCTATGTTTCCATTCATATCTAGACCAATAATCTTTTAATTTCATTACTTTTTGAAATATATCCTTAAGCAGAATTGAATATCACAAGTGCATATAGTGTCATTATATGAGGATAGTCAATAATATTTTGTCTTCACCAATTTTGGGCTTCTCACAGATTTTTTAGTAGAGTTATTTGCATTATTACATGTAGATCAAGGCAATACATGTCAATTACACTCAATGTGAAGAAAATGGTAGGTGATCCAATTTGATACAACATATCATGTCAATTACACTCAATGTGAATAAAATGGTAGGTGATCCAATTTGATGCAACATATCCATTAATTTTCCATGAAATTTTATCTAATATGACCTTGTACCCCTCAATGAGGTTCTAAGCTACATCAAATGATCTACTAGATGGGAGTGTGGTACATTATCCATATACTCACGTAACTCAGTAATAATGATTGACATCTCTTGAAGGTTTTTTTTCATGAAGAAAACACTTGAATTTTGTGAATGATTTCTTATGATCATGTTTATCATGTAATATCTAAATCATGGATGTCGGTCAAAATGGTGATCCCTATATCAAAATAGATGTCTAACAAATTCATGCAAATGTACTCATTTAAACCATAGTTTTATCCATTCATATATTCCATCAAGAAACAATATTAGAAATTCCATATCAAGTAATTATAATGTGACAAACTCATTTATAGGAGATGTTCCAATCCCCAGCCAATCAATCAGTGATCTAGGATCCGTAATATGGTTATTTACCCACACATGGATTAATTTCATCTCCCTTGGTGCATTAAAGGGTTTAGAGTTCATTGAAGTTGTGTGATCAATGATATTTATTTCATCCATCTCCATCTCTGGACCCACAAATACAACTTCATTTGCATCAGAATCAAATTACACATGGACATAGTTCAGTTGGTTAAAGATAGTTTCATCAGAGTCAATTGTAAGATCATTGATTGTATTTACATCAATTTAAACATCTAAATAAAATATGTCACGTTTTATTTTATATTTTAGTGCCTTATATACTTTCTCTCCATTAAAAGTAAAATTATAATTTATTCTACATTGATCTTTTCATCAAACTAAAAACATTGACAAATCTTTTATTTGACATGGTAAAACCTTAACAATTTCTTTTACTTCTTGCAAATAACTGATTGTATGTCCCTTATATTTATATTGACCTTATGTTACATGTGTCACTTGTAGGATTAGGTTGATGCATGCTACTAACATTTCCTCAACTTGTGTTCAAGTTCTAGTTGTTGTGGTCTAGGATCAATATTATTCGATGCTGAAAATAGATGATGACCTTTCTCTTGTCTACATCTATTATATACAGAGCCTTCAAGGGTTTGAGAAACATTTATTTCAATATAATTTTACTAACAAATATAACATATTCTTAGTAAATTAATATTATCGAATCCATGTAGAAAAATCATTTGAAATGTTTTCAAATCTCTCCCAACCATTCCATTGGGATTAGTTATATTTAGCTCTCTTTCAATTTTTATATCTTGCATTTTTCTTCTTCTTTTAGGTTACAAAGTTGACTCTTATTCTAAATAATTATTTCTCATTCATATTCTTCTTGTAGGTTTAGATGTTTGTTCTTGTATATCTTTATTTTGTGTAGTATTTGCAACATTGACATCTATTGCAACTTGAAATGCATTATTTGGTGTTTGGATCACATAATCTATCAATATCAAGTTTACTTCTCTAGAATTGATGTCAACATTATGAATCGATCATCAATAGTGTCTTTGATATACTTCATGATGAAGTTATTTTTTATCTTGTCTTTCTATCTTATTTAATTGATCTGAACACATTTGTCTTTATAATCTTGCTCTTAATACATCTTTGTTTATCTTGGAATGTTTGAGTCTGAATGTCATTCATCTTATTTGTATGTTGCCCCTTTTCTACTTTTAATTATTCAACTGTCAATTTACCCCTGCATTCTTGAAATATTTTGCTATTGTTATCATTTTGACTTTTTCTTACTTCCTTTGTTTGTGCATCTATCATTTATAATTGCCTTCATCTGCAATAGTCTTTAATATTGTCTTTATTGTTCTCTTTGATATTCTCTTCATTCTTCTTTATTTACAAAATTCAATTTTAATTGAACCATATTTACACAATATTTAAAAATAATATATTTATTAAAATATGGAATAACATATTAAATTTGATCATTGAGAGGATATCTACATGATATTCACAATTCACAAATATATCAAAGCATAAAATAAAATAAACATGTATGAAAAGAACACATTTGTTAAATGAAATAATATTTTTATTCACAATATAATAAATGTAATTTATCTTAATATGGAAAAATATGCATAACCTTCAATTTAATTTATTTCACTTTATGATGAATCTTGTCACCATTTTTTTATTTTTTTTAAAATTAAATATGCCACACTTCTTTCTTCAAAATTTATTCATAAAAATAATCCTTGAAAAAAAACATACCATAATATTTATTTAAATAAAATTATCATACCATAACATTTATTTGAATAACATAATAAATATGATGATATAGTAATGATTTGTTGTATTGTGTAAATAGTTAAACATATTTGATTATATATGATATTTCTAAACTAATTTATAATGTATGAGGTATATTTAGGTCTATCTTGATAACCTATGCATTTTATGGTGGCATTTCAAAAATATAAATTTTGGTGTGACTTAGTTTACTTTAAAAACACCTAAGAATGTAATTTTGTTTTACATGATAGCGTAAATAGATAAATATATTGCAGCAGAGATGTACAGTTGTAATGTCTTTTACTTTTACATGGCAAAAGGAAATGTACAATTGTACATTACAGCTATACAAATTTTAAAAAAAAACATAGTTAGCCTTAATTAAACACTATTTGGAATGTAGATCTAATTTTCATTATTTATTATGCAATTGAAATTTACATTAAATTTACATCGATTTCTAATCAAAAAATAAAATTTATAGATTTGTTATTGGAAAAGAAAATTTATCATAAGGAAAAGATTTACCTATTTTTAATTTCCTTCTGATTTTTATTGTATCGTTGTCTTATATTTTTTTCCTCACTACAACCTTCTCTGCTCTACATTTTTGTATATGTTTATTATTTTGATTGATTTCCTTTGTTTTGGTTTATATTTATATGTTTTTAAATTTGTTTGAAAGGTCATGTTTATTGATTTTTAAATATTATTTTAATTTTTATTTATTTTTTATTCCTTTTAAAAATTGTGATCTAGGAATTTGACTCAAGAGAGGATGGTTAGTATCATGTTAATTTTAAAATGAAAATAAAATGAAAGAAACACACTAACTAGCATCACATCTCTAGGCCTGGACACTAGGCAGAGCTTGGTTAACAAAAACACATGACAAACACAACTAAAAATTAAGGAATAAAACACAAGAATTCCTTCACCTCCTTGGATGTTCCAATGTCTTTGTAGTGGTGGTTTGCTCAGCTTGTGCTCATGAAGTCCTTGGCAATGGAAGCTTGGCTACCTCCATCTCTACTTGGCACCTTTGGATTGTGGCTTAGCAAGGCTTGAAATCAATTTGGCATGGTAAAAATAATTGATTGAAGCTTTTGGAACTATTTGTGCATTATAAATTTACATTATCAAGTCTTAGAAATAATGTTCATGGCCTCTCTATATAGAGATTTTTGAAAATGTCTAGAATCAACTTGAACTGTCCATCCTAAGATTGAGATGTGTGGTTGATGATTAATTCAATTTTTAGAATTATGTTTGTAATTAAGTTTGAGGATTAAGGGCATCATAGAAGGCATTGATGAGGCATAGAGGGCATGAATCCTGATATTTGTCGCATTTATGGCCTATGAATATCTTCCCAAGAAATGAGGCCACTTGATAATATAAATATTTAATATTCATTTCTAAAAACAAGTATTCAACAACTTTCCATGGAATTCTTATTTAAGCCTTGATTTGGATTAATTACCTCTTAAGCATGTTTAAGCATTGTGTGCACAAATTACTTAAATTGATCAGAGTGCCTTGTTATTGGTCAAACATTTGACTGGATTGGAATTGGAAGGTGATGTCAGATGCGTTGGAACTGTATTTCCATTTAGGATGTTACCAATAATAAATAACAAAGGCACGTGTCTTGAGCAAGAATTTTGATAGGAAAGAGTAATCTAGAGCACCAAGGTGTAAAATTAGCATTTTCACTCGAAATGATATGGTCAAAGTTAGCTATCCCATAAATTACATTTCCCCATTTAGGGGTACCTTGGCCAAAAAAAATTGTCACTTGAATATGTCAGTTTCACATCATTTAGCATGTTTTAGTGTTTTTAGGCCAAATTGTGCATTTTAGGTAGAAATTGGTCAAAAGCTTGAATGGACGTTACTGGTGGCTGAATTTAGGTGTATACAAAAATATTATGTCAGCTCTTCTCAAATTTCTTCTTCACCCCTTGTTTCACATTGTAGAACGCCTCTCAACATAATAATTTTTTAAAAAAAATGTTTACGATTAAATTTGTATATAAATTTATAATGTAAATTTAATATAATAATGAATGATATCTAAGAATTAATTATAATTAGTTAAAATGAAAATATTATTCGTTGAGATGCAAGTTATATTATCCCTATTTTGATATTGATTAGCAAGACATTTGTAAGTTTTTATAGTTTGTCAATTTCTTAAAAATAAATTCAAATGTAATCTACACCTAATTTAAAAATTAAAAAATTGGGCAACGTTAACTTGAAATAGGATAACTGAAATGGACAATCATTGAGTGATAGGTATGCACACCTCCATATATGATTATTCTAAAATAAAATTGTATTAAATGTTTAACAATAAAAAAGGATAGAAGATTATATAATAACCATTTAAGAAGTTATATAGTAATTAGAATACAATTATGAAAATAATATATGTTGTATAATAAATATCACATTTTTATAGAAGGTATGTTATATTTAAATATTTTTAAGTATTTAAAAGGAAAAAAATCTTAACTAATAAAATTATATATGTTAAATATTTTTTCTCTTTAATAAACATGATCAATTATAATTAGTATAATAAATGTATTTTTTTAGTTAGACAAATGTTTTGTGTAATAATTTTTATATATTAAAAATGGAGAAAAAATATAATTATATTATATGTCAAATCAATACTCTTTTCACCCACAAATATTGGATTAATAATTTCTAGTGAAAACAAATTAAAATAATGATAATGTTATATGTTATATGTCAAATCAATATTTTTTCCACCTATAATTGTTATTTTAATGAGCAAATAAATATTGTCATATTTGTCACTTTAGAATGAGTTTTAAATTATTACATTGATATACAAAGAATATTCCATAATAACACATGTAAATAAATATTTTATAATATTTAAGTGTTTAACAATTAGAATTGTTAAAATAATAAGTCTTGTCAAATATTTTTATTGGATAGAGTAAAAAAATTATTCACTCTAGTGATTCCTATAGCACCTACCTTGGCTGGAAATAATAACACGTAAATAAAGATGTACTCATAAAACATATAAAATTTAGATAAGTAATGCTAAAGTAAATAAATTAGCAGTTGCCTCAAAAGGTTTAAGTTGTATTCTGATAGAGATTTTTTATTGGGAATTTTTTTTTAAGTGTATGTTAAGTGGTGGACTAGTAGTAATGAACCAAGAAAAATTATTAATTTATTTTATTGGGTATATGATAGAGATTATTGTTGACCTAATTTGATCCCAAGTCAAATTTGGGTCAACCCCTACTATTTTGAACTTTTAGAAAAAAATTCATATGTCTTATGAGGTCATCTGTTGTCTTAAATGTCTCACTTACCCTTTCCCTAGTCCTTGTTGAAAACCATCTTCCTTGTACTGGCTCAGTCAGCCAAAGTCAACATTGGTCAAACCTACTCAAACTTAGTCAAAGTGCCAAATTGTATTGAAAATGTCTTAAAATGGTCTTTTAATTATTTCAAGGTGTCTTCAAGTCACAAATTGTCCATTTTCTAGGTTTCATGTGGTAAAAGGGTCAGTTGGCCACTTTTCTAGCTAATTAATTGACTTGTACAGATGGTGGGAGTTACAAAATATGTCATCAAGGTGGATATCAATTTGGATAAGGTCAAACAATTTAAGAATTAGTTAGGTGATACTTAAAAGTTTGTTATGATTAAGAAATGATAGTTTTTCCTTAAATATAGTTCTTGGGAACTTGTACAAACTTCTCAAGTCCACCATCAGTTAAAAATATGGTAGAGTGACTCTTCACCTCCCCACAGGGCATTTCCACATTTGTTTTGTAGGGAGAATTCAAAAAGGTCTATCTGCCACTTCTATTTCCACATTTAATTGTTTTTCTATATTAATTAATTTTTTAATTTATTTAATAAATAATTCCAATATTTTCTTTTTCATTTATGTTGAAGCCAATAATTATTGGTTAAAGTATTTTTGAAACCAATCGAAGCTTTTTGTTTTGTCACCTTCTCCCTTTTAATCGATACCTCACGATTTAACAATCCCTAGATAATATTTTATATTGAAAAAAAAAATTAATAATTTAAGAAGTTATTGGAAAGGAAATAAATCAAATTATAAATAGATTTATCATTAAATATAAATAAAGTAAATTATAAATAAACTTGCGAGTTAAATTGAAAATAGTGGCAAGGCTTTTCGATCCAGAAAAAACTCAAAAAAAGTGGCGACGCAGAATTTTGTTAAGGGGGAGTTGTTAATTTCTATAACCCAGCAACAGATTAATTCTACAATAAATTTACAGACATAAATCTGATTTATAATGATTAATACAACTGGGTTAATGAACAACTAATGACAGTGGAAGCAAAAATAACAATAAGCCCAAAAAAAAAAGACAATAACACAGATATACCAGGAAATCCCAATGCGAGAAAAAACCTGCAAATGTTGGATCTTCTATTCACCCTAACAGCAAACTTTTCTTTTGCAAAAATACAATCTCTATGTTTGCTACAACAATCTTACTTTTATTCTGCTTTACTTAGCGTGCAAGAAAAAGAAGCTTTTCTTAGCATGCAAGAAAAATAAGCTTTCCTTAGCATGCAAGAAAAAAAAGCTTTCCTTGCTTTCTTTGGCTTTTCTATTTTTACACATAAAATCACACTAGGATTTATCTCATCCGTACAAACTCAAAGACATTCTAGAAACTACTGTTGCTGAAAATCCAACTCGAATTGTTTTAAAGCATATCTAATTTTGAGTTGCTTTAAAACAATTCCACATTCCACCTTTCGAGCTACAAAAATCAACAGGAGTGAATTTGTTGCAGGAATGGAGAATTTGGTGCAAAGGCAAAGGCGATGGCAAGAGGATGATGCTCTTGCAGTGTTAAGTGGTATGAAGGCAACGTTAAACCAAAAATTTTCAGATTTACCGAAAGAGACAAAGGATAAGATTGAAGCAGCTGTGAGAAAATTGAAGCCGCTTTGCCCAAACTGTCTGTCAAAGGATTGTAAATACAGGTATCTGAACAATAAAGGTCGCTCCAAATCCATACAGCCCAGATTCTTATGTCGTACATGCCATGCCCAATTCACTCTCAGAGGAAAAAGGTACCACTCTACACTCTACTGCTCTCCATACACTAGTTATTCTCTTCACAGTGAAATGCCTCTGCCAAACACTATCATTTGCTCTCAAGATTTCACTCAACTTCCCAAAGAGTTGGGTGTGCATACAATGGCGAATAATAATGATGATGCAGATGCAGATGTAAATAATTTATTTATTCCCTGTGTTACTCTAGACAATTCAGTGTGGGCTAATCCAATCACAAATACAAACAGCGAGCAATATCTAAGTCTGCCTCTGGAAAATGTTTTTGGAAATAATTTGGATGGCTTCGGAATGGTTGAGCAAAGAGAGTGGAATAATCCTCCGCAATGTACTCACAACTCTCCATTGACGAACTGGTCGAGTTGCATATATCCGATGCAAGCAATGCCAATCGCATCAGCAGGAGGAGGAGAAAGCATAGGTTATTTAATGGAGAACAGTCTCAACGAAGCACTAGGACTACCCCAATTTTTGGAAGGGAATCCTCTATTTTAGACCCTCAATTAAGCAACGATGAGGTATTTTGTAGTTATTTAATTATGGAACATCAAATGACTCCACCCAGGAATTCTTGTGTTGATGGATTGGTATAAATCAGACATTATGATTATGAATATGTTTTGTTCTTTCAAATCCAACTTCCATTCATATTGACTTAAAATTTAATCCATTTCACCCAGCAATCTATAACATATAAACTGTGGAAATACTCTCTTATTAATAAGTAAAAGAGTGTTTTGTCTTGCCTTGTTTTTGTTTTTATTTTTCTTCCTCTGCTGCTGCTTATCAATTGTAGGTCACAATTCTGAGTGAAAGGAAGAATTATTATACATGAATATATATTTTTAAAATTTTAAAAAGCTTCAAGATATTATAAAAAATAAAAATACATAAAAATTATGATAATAAGATAGTCTTTTAGTATTCAGTGTTTATATTAAAATATTTCCTTTTTGCAAAACCTTTCCTACAATTCTAATAGTTTAGATGTTTAAAGATTTTTTTTTAATAAATACAATTTAATTATTTTATAATTAAATTAAAATAGTTTTATTTATTATAATTTTTAAATATATTATATTTTCATTATAATTTTTTTTTAACAAAGATTTTGTAAATTTTCATAATATATAATTTTTTAAAGCGATTGCTATTCTCATAATAAGAAGTGAAAGAGGGGTGTTCAATTCCTGTTCTCATAATAATCAAGTTATTAATATTGTATTTAGTTGTAATATATTTATATCCACGAGTTCTATTTATTATTGTTCTTTGAGATTTTATAATTTGGTGAACACGAGCTATCATATACACCTTTATGTTTATATCTTACCTATATTATGTTATATTTCAATTTATTTCATATTTATAAGATTAATTACACTTCATACGTTTAGATTTAAAATATCTAACTTCTAATTATCTTGAATTTTTTAATTCAAAGTCTTAAGTTATTTCTATAATTGAGCATTTTTCAAACTTATTGTGTTTGCATTTGTGTTATAAATTTGTTCTATAATAGATTTAAAAAGCTTCGTTTGACAATCATGATTTTGATCCTCTCCTAACACATAATTTCCTCAAATGTATCATTTCATAGTGCAAAACCCTAAACATTTAATCAAGTATTTTATAATAACAAAGGTTGCATATTCACATAAATAAATGGACAATTATAAATGTACAATATAATAATAATGTTCAATAAATAAATATAATATTGAATAATATAATAAAATAAATGAAAATGGTATAAGTACTTATATATATGTATGTATTGTCGAGGGAAAAGGCATCTTCTGTAAACATTTTCAATTGTATGGTTTATTTGTTTGTAACCTCTAAAAATAATGTATTCTTCATACTGGCTGGCTGATAGCAACATGGAGACCTTGGTTTATCCATGGGACATACAATGTTGACCAATAATGTACGAATGATCTACCTGTGTTGTCGATACATAACTATCTTAAAAAGTGAATGCATAAAAAGCATTTCATGTGGCCAAGAATCACCTATAAAACCGAAAAATAAATTACATGAATTTTATATATGAACATAGTGGCATATGCATTTCTAAAATAAAGTAGATGAGATGAGCTTTGTAGGTCCCACAATGCTAAGTTACATAAACAATATTACTTGAGGTATTTTATGACAAAGGTTTTGGAGGTTATTCAACCATACTTGTTGGTGATTTGGCCAAAGTACTTTCCATTGATGACATACCAATACATAGGGAATTCATATGGTAATATATTATGGTAAAATTTTAACACCATTATAGTATTGAACACAAACTTTTGCTAATAAATTTTTGACTTATCGCAAGTCATCTTCAAGAATGATGCAATGTAAAGAATATTGAGCCAATAAAATAAGATTGGAATCTTCTCATGTCGAGAGAAAAATCCTTCATGTCTTTTGAAGAACAATACACATTCAAAATCTTTACTCACTTGTATCCAACTAATAATTTAATAAGTATATTCTAAAATTGTTAAATATTCCAATTTCATTTAGTTAAAGCAGAACAAAGTTGATAACAAAATTCATCTGATATGAATGATACTCAATTATAAATCACATTACTTTTTTAAAAAGGAGAACAAATCATGCTAACTGCCATCTTATTGGTAAAAGTTAGTCAATGGGGCTTTTGGGTGCAATTAGTTTCTATAGTCTACAACACAAGCACTAAACCCCTAGATTTGTCCGTATATATAGATGTTAAATTCAAAAATACTCAGACTTTATATGGGTATCAAAAATACCACACACTTATCAATTCTCCAACCATAAGGTGGAGTCATCATCAAATGCCCTTAAATATGGTATGGGCCATAGTAATATATAAATTATAAAGAATAAAATTATAGAAAGCAACAATAAATACATATTAGAAAGTAATCAAAAGACAACACTCCGTTTAAGAAGCATTTCATTTTATGATATATAATAAGAAGTATTAAAAATATATATATCATCAATATTTTTTTATTATGCATGTCTATAATAAATTAACAACTAATAGATATTATTACATACCAATAAATCTTAATCATATCAAAATTAGATTCATTAACTATTTTAAATTGCTTCTCTTTAATTTTACACTTTAAACATCTATCTTAACTTCTTTATTATTTATATTTTTTCTTGTTAATGCATCATTGTTTAAATATAAATGAAATGTAACTTATATATTTTAAATTATGCACCTAAAAAATGTAGGTCCTTACAAAGTTGCTACATAACCTATCTTTCAAGATAGAAGCGATAAATTTATAAAGAATATCACTCACATTGAGAATGTAGAAAGATAATACATACGTTCATATATGAATCAATTGAAACATGATGCAAAATTAACGATCCAAGTAGTTTTCATACTCTAAAAACCAAGCACTAACTATATACTCATATGGAAAACAAAGCGAGCTAAATATATCTGTTAATAGATGAATCAATTGAAATACGATGTAAAAGTAACGCTCCAAATAATTTCTATACTTTAGAAACCAAGCACTGAACCCCTTGAATTGATTCTATATAGAATTCTTAACTTCAAAAGATATTTAGACCCTCTCTGGATATGATATCCCATACACTTACCAATTCCTCCAGCCACAAGGGGGACTTGTTGTCAAATGGCCTAAATATGTCATGGGCCCCAAAAATACATAAATCTCAAGGAATAAAATTGTAGAGAGCAGCAATAAGGGCATATCAAATATTACATATAACTAAACTTGAGAAGAATGCTCAATATTAAATATCTTAAACCAACTATAATTAAACTTGAGAAGAATGCTCAATATTACTTTTATATATATATATATAATTTTAATTTTATAATCAACGAATATTTGACAATATATGTTTCAAAATATATCAATATAAAAGAACTATATTGATAAGAAACTATAGTTTTCAATATTTATATATATATATATATATATATATATATATATACATACATACATATATACATATACATATACATATAATTTTATAATCAACGAATATTTGACAATATATGTTTCAAAATATATCAATATAAAAGAACTATATTGATAAGAAAATATAGTTTTCAATGTTTATATATATATATATATATATATATATATATATATATATATATATATATATATATACATATACATATACATTGAAAACTATATTTTCTTATAAATATAGTTCTTTTATATTGATATATTTTGAAACATAAAAATTAAACACGCTCTGGATTTGAAGCATCCTTTGTCAAATATTCCTTGACTACCTTAGTCGCTAAGCAATTTATGTGATAATTATGTCAATGTATTTTGGAAAATGTAAACTCAATGAATCAAATTTTGGACTTGTTGTTGAAATTGTGAGACTTTTTTGAGACCTTCAATGTCACTTCATTTCATTCAATGTCACTTATTACTTCTACGAAGCTTCCTCACAACATTTTTTTTCTACTTATATTCCGAAAAGAGAAAAAAAAAGAAAATACTTCAATAAAAAAAGAGGAGACAAAGAAAGCATTTGAGGCATACCCCATATTCAAAGATTATTGAAATAAAAAGGTCATCCCCACAATGATGTTTTTTTGATGAAATATATCCATATTATAACTAAACCAAAATATAGAAATAATTCATGAAAAAATAAGGTGGTATGAGAGCACACCACGATACATTGGGCAGAGCCTAAGAGCAAAATCAAATTATCATAATCTAGGCAAAGCCTAGAAACAAGTCACTAAGTCATAAAGTAAAAAAAGAGATAAATTTGATGCAGCAAGAGCAAGGCTAAAAGGTAGAGGATCCATATCATCAAGACCCCAACCCAAGCTTGGCAAATAATTACCATTTTAAATAGGCTCCCAGCCAGTAACTTGGGCAGTGTCCGTGTCATCATCTTCTTGTATTTGAGTGGGCGAGATAGCTAAAGAGAGCCTAGGGAACTTATCCATCATGTTTGCATAGCCTCCAAGGGGAACTTGATAAGTATCTAGGCATGGAGGAGGAGGAGGAACACCTTAGCCATCCTACCCAGTAGGGGAAGGAGGCAGTGGCTACCACCATCGCTACTACCCAAGAGGGGAAACATGATGGTACATAATGCCATTGTGAGAGAGTCACCTAGAATGATTATGATGATGCCCACCACAAGGTGGTTGAGACACTCTATCATCCAATCTGGGATCCTTGAATGGAGAAGGCAGAATCTGAGCCATAACTCAAGGAGCATCTCCCCAATGGGAGAGGAGATCCTGAAGATACCCAAGCTCCATATCCACTTTATTGGATTGAACTTAAATATGCAAAGAACACTAGAGATGATAGAATTTTTATGCAATGCATAAACATTACAATTAGTAGAAACATGAATAAACATACAATTATTTCTTTCTTTCAAAATCCAGAAAAGAATCTCCACTCTGAAAGTATGTCAGACTTGTGTGTATTTGAATGGCATTGTAGGTTTGTCTCCAAGGAGGATATGCTGCCAAAGGAAGAATTTGAGCTAGAAAGGCCTGAAAAGATCATGGATCCAAGTCTAGACCCTTTGAGCTTTGGAACAGTACCAAAAGAGATGAAAAATCAACTCAAGGTAGCCATAGAAGGGGAATGTAGGTAGGTGGACTCCAAAATGAATAAGTCTTCTATCAATAAGTAAGCTTTGGTGCAGTATACACTAAGAAAAGTGAGTAAACTTGGACTCCACATAAGCCCACCAAACAGTGTTGAAGAGAAATCTTTACATTTTAACAAACGAGTGTAACCGCTAACCGGTGTTAATCTTATCAACCATGGGAAAATGGGGGGTGAGCCATGCATAGACAAGCCGAGGAGTGTAGTTATGAAAAGGGGTCTCAACATACCATTTCTAGTGCTTCCACCATGGTCAAGATTTTATAGAGCATATAAGCTGGGATGGTATTGAAAATCACCTGGTAGGATTCTTGATCCGTATTGGCTAATCAAAATTTTGCTTTTACCTCCTCCCAAGATAGCCAAGAGTGAAAATACCTGTAGAAGACATCTTGGACGGAATGAATTCTTCTACAAAAGAGCTTGAGGGTGTTGATCCAAGGGACTTCTGCCAGGGGCACTTCATTGTGAGAAAAATGGGAGACCACCAAAGAGAGTGGAAATTAGTAGAGAGCCCGTTACAAAAATTGAAACCATTCTACATCAACTATGGTTTAATATTTTCCCAAGCCTTCTAGAAGCTTTTGGTGATAAAGGACCTAGTGATATTGACAGGAGACTAGATGAAGAGTAAATTTTTTAAGCTTTCTTTCCCTTGAGCAAAATCTTGAGGAGATACATTGTTTGAATAACACCTTCCAAGCTACTAGGTCCTCAATGTCTTGCACAATACATTTGGCACATGATGTAGTTCTTTAACGACCTATGTTGATGAGTCCTATCCCTCTAGTTTCATAGATGAGGTAGCAATATTCCTAGGCCACCCTGTGGAATCCTTTACCTTATGGGGAATTTTCCCAAAGGAAATCTCTGAGCAATTTCTCCAACTTCTAGTAAGATTTTTTAGAAGGTACTCAGCATGAGAAGTAATACACATGGGTGAACACAAGAATTTTTTAGCAAAATTAAAATTTTCCTACCAATGAAAGAGACTTGGTCATCTAGTAATCTAGCTTCTTAGCAACTCTATCAACAACATATTTCCACAATAAGGGTGGAGAAGAATCAAAAGTAAAGGGGATTTCAAGGAATTTAAAGATTTCATCATGTTGGATCCACTTCCAACTGAATTTTGCATCCCACGCTAGTGGAAGGAGATAAGATTATCTGTAGCAATTAGTTTTTTTTCATTGGATCTTGGAGCTAGAGGCCAGGTAGAAGGTGTGAAGGCATTGTCCACATTGGCTTCATCTTCAATGAAGGTAAGGAAGGAGTCATTTGCAAAGTGGCCATTAAGCAATTGCATATCTTTGTGAAGATTAATTGTATCAAGAGGGAAGTAAATTCCCTTAACAAGGCCACTAGCTTGGGCATTGTTAAGAAGATATCCAAAACCCTTAGCTACAAAAAAACACAAGGTGTGAGCTAGAGGGAACCCTTGGTAAATGGAACAAAATAAGCCAAATTGCTTGGAAGTAACTTCATTAATAGAGAGAATAGTCGAGGCATTAAAGAAAAGCATCTGCATGGTTTGAATGAAGATGGGCCTGAAACCCAAAGCTCAAAGCATGGCTAAGATAAAAATACATTCGATATGATCATAAACTTTTTCAAAGTCAATTTTGATGAACATAGCTTATTTCTTAGACTATCTAGCCCAATCCATCCCTTACCAGATAGCAATGATGTTATCCAAGATGTAATGGATTCCAATGAATCCCATTTTTTCTAGATGCACAATGAGAGGCATCATATTGTGCAATCGAAATGCCAGAGCCTTGGCAATAATTTTATAGGAAACATTTAGGAGGGTGATGGGTCTCTAGTTGAAAATCAACTAAAAATCTTCCTGCTTATGTATGAATTTGATATTTATTTTATTTGTATTTTTACCTAGTGAATGTGTGCAAAATGCTTCTTGATAAACCTTATGCAAATCACTGCCCACAAGATCCTAAAGAGTTTTTTCGAATTTGTAGGGAAGCCATCAATGCCAAGGGCTTTGTCATTAGCCATCTGAGATACTGTTTCACGAAAATCAATAGTGAGGGGCCTATTTCAAATCCCCTGTTGGATGAGAGTGAGTTTTCATGGCACCACTGAAATGCATTGTTTAATGGTAGTTTCATGCTTAACTGAAGATGCTTGAGCTTTGAACACTTGCTGATAATGGTGGATAAAAGCTTGCACAATCTATGGATTCTATTTGATTCTATTACCAGCCTCAGTAATGACTTGAATTTTTTGCTTAGATTTTTTGGCTCGAAGCAATTGAAAGAACTCCTTAGAAGCTTTGTCCCTTATTTTAAGCCTGAATTTGACCTGGGCTCCCTGGGCATTGTAGTTATCTGCAATATGAATGTGGTACCTCAACAATACAACTCTCACCTGCAAGATCTCATTAAAGGAATGTTTGTTCAAATCTAGAGCCACATGGCTCAAATTTGAGGTAGTAATAGAGTAGGAATGTCTCCATATTTTGATAAGTTAGCAGCCATAGATCCATAAAAAGTGGGAGGTCCTTATGATGACATCATCCCACTAGAGAATGTAACCAGATTCTTAGGAAGGACATGGATCTTAATTCCAAACTCTCCTAATGTGTGCCACTCTGGGCCCATGCTTGAGTAAGGAGGTGTTGAGGAAGAATTGTGTTTTATGGACTTTACATTTCAATAACTACCATGCCACTTGAAACTAATTAGGGGTTGATCAAAAAGCCCAAAATCTTGCAATGCCTTCACTAGAGGAAAAAAGCCGTTATCAAAAGAGAAGTATATTTAGGTAGACATCATTGCCCTATCTAGATGCTTCAAAAATTGAGCAAGGACTTTCCTGATATTACTCCAAGTGTATCAAACTCCATCTACAGGCTGATGTGTTAAATTAGGGTCATAAAGGCCCCATTTAGTGCACATGTAAAAACACACCTCTTTTTTGCCAACTGCTCACCTCATAGGCAAGTGTCCCATTTTGTCCTCAGAAGATGCCACTATATTAAAGTCACCACATAATACCCAATGGGAATTGGAGAGATCATCTGTTATCCATCACCATAAATAGGAACACTCCAAAGCATCATTCGAGGCATAAATATTAATAAAGCTAAATGAGTGGCTTTCAATGTTAAAACGTGATCAAACTAACTGATTGGTGTGGCCCACACCAGATTGCACTAAGTGTGGTCACCACCTTGGAGAATGAATGTGATCACCCCTCCACATCTTGTGGAATGGTTTTTATGAAGAATGATACTATCGTGCTAGATGGAATTACTGACAGTCATCAATAAAAAATCCACCACCTTAACTTCCTATAGCTAGAGAATGTCCATCTTGAGAAACTTTCTTCTAAAATCATGCATAACAAACTTATGGTTTGGGTTTGTGAGACCCCAAACATTCCATAAAAATTAATTCATGGATGATGAGTGTTAAGAGACATGTCCTCCAAGTCCATCCCTTATAGGGCATCATACTGATTCTACAAAAAAGTGCCCACTATTGGCACTAAAGAACTCATATTATTTCTTCAAGTCAGGGTTAGCCAGAAACTCTCCTTCCTTCACCTCATCAATCCTCCAAGGAGGGCTGTGAGAGCATTTAGGTGTATCCTTTCGAGTAAAAAGTGAAAGAGTCATTGGCTATGAGTCTAAACAATTGGGCATAGAGGCCTCAACATCTTGGGATAAAACCTTAGTAACTAGAAGAATGTTGAACACCCTACGCTTTTCTACCAATTTTAGGGTTGTATTCAGTGAGGGATATTTTGTAATAGGATCTTGCTCTTTCAAACCATTTATCAAAGATGACTTACCTCCTTTGGGAGTAGAATTTGAATTTGTGGCTTTGGTGCAAGTGTTATTTTTCCCAACTGTAGTCCAACCATCCTTAGTTAGTGTCTTGCTAGCTTTAGGAGATGGCTTGGGAGGAGAGGTTGAGCAGTTGGACGCATTATTATGAGCCAACTGAAGGGGATAGTCTTGTATCTTATGGTCTGTGGCTTGGAAAAGGAAGAAATTGTAAGGAAATTTATATACAAGACTCGTTAAGAGTGCCTTATATTCCTGACCTAGATTTTCATAAACTCCTTGAGGTCTTAGGAGAGGTTTACTTCTATGTAGACCCTTTTTTATGGTCTAGCAGAATAGAACTAGTTTTATTCATGACAAACCATGCAGCCTATGGAGGATGCTATCTTGTGAATAAAGTGCTACCATGAGAGTGGGAGGGATAGAAATTCAACCCAAACTATGAATATAAGAGTGGAGTGCTCTGAGACCATAAAGTCTCATATCCAGGGGGAGAGAACCATAAGTGATTTCTTAGCATACCAAGTGGCAGACTTATTGAGGATTCCTCTAGCAGGGAATGAGAAGAAAAGTGGAAGAGAAAGAAACCCCTAGTCATGCTGTAGATGATCTCTAGCTTAATTTCATGAGATGCCTAGTGAGTTTGAACCCAAGATCGAGCATACTTTCAGAGGGGATTCCAAAATCAAAATATCTTATTAAATAAAATTGCTCTAACTATTGACATGTAAAATTAAAGTCAAGAATAGGTAATATAACATCAGGTTTTGAAGCTTACCTTGTGGTATGCCTTAGAGACAAAAATCCTCAGGCACTTTCAAGGGGCCATTACTCAGTTTTCCTCCATTATTTTTTGTAGTTAAAATAACTAGGATATAATAAGGAGAAGACATTATAAAGGCCAACCCCACCTGAAGGCAAAAAACCCTAAATGGTAATAAATGCTAAGACTCGTAGGCACCTAAGGCTATGGTATGACACAAGGCTAGTCAAGCATAGAATGAAAGGCTGACTCAATGGCATATATGGAGAAAACCCTAGCAGAACCAAAAAGCCCAAAACCCTAAATCTAAATCATCATCCCCATAATGATTTTGTTGTGGAATATTTTTAGATTTGTTTTCATACATATGTAATTAATGCAATTTTTGTCCCCATATTCTCTCATTCATATATATATATATATATATATATATATATATATATATATATATATATATATATATATATATATATATATATATATATATATATATATATATATATATATATATATATAGTCTTGATGTAATTCGAGATAAATTATTATTATTTTCTACAATGTTATGTCCAAGGTGGAGGATTACTTGGCAACATGGGAAAGTTTTCCAGATATATAACTAAATAATATATGGTTTAAAAAAAACTTTATATTAAATATTAATATGGAAAATATTTTAATTAATTCTTGCTGTAATTTTTTTTTTCAAATTTGTCACTTCTCACTTGTTTTACACACAAATAATTTATAAAATATACATTGATAGAATATTAAAAATTTCATGATTATAAGTTGTATTGGACATTTGTAATTATTTATCAAACATGGAGATGGAGATGGAGTATTTGGTTTATTTGTTCACATATAAATTTCATATTTCTCATTTGGAGTATAACCATGAGTGGGTATCATACTGCGAAAAGGCAATGTCATGACATGCATGACACAAAATCATTGAGACCTACATGGGTGTTGAGAAACCACTAGTCTCTTAATGAATGGAACCCATTATAGTAACTTAGTGATTCATATTTTATGTCATCACTGTGATGTAAGCCACTTGGGTTTTACGGAACTGAAATACAATAAAACATAAACTATGCTCTAACTTATTTATGCACAAAAGCAAACTCATTCATGGTGAAGAGTCACCAAGTATGTGATATCAGAATTGGCCACACGTGTCACAACAACAATTGCAATAAAGTGAAAAAATCCACAAAGATCAACCTTGAGGGAAAATGTTCTTTGATTTCTCTGAGCAGTGAGATCTTTATAAAATGTCACAATCTTTTCAAATAAAAACTATTTTTTTGATACAACTCTAAACAAGTCTTAAAACTCTTTCATTATAAATAATAGGTATTACACCCACATCAAAACCCTTTTTTAATTTATTTTTAGTTAAATGTAAGGTTATTTAAGGCCCTGAGCCATATAAAAAGTCTTACAAGAAACAACCACAAAAGGCTTGAAACAAAGACAAGCAATCCCAGTGTAGAGGCATGCTAGTCAAAAACCCAAAAAGACCTAGACAAACTTGGAGATTACAACAACCAAAATGAGAAATAAACATCCACATCCCCACTGATAACCAACATTAAACAACACAAAAAATCAAGAGCATAAAAAAAACACAACATTTATCCTTAATATAGAACGGCACCCCATCATTCAATTCTTTAATGAAGATGATTTCCCTACCCTTAAATTCATTTTTGGAGACTTCCCCAAAAACCTCGCACTTGTGTTTCTATGATGACCCTTTGCAACCTTCTTCAAGAACCACTGTGTTGTAGCTATCATTTTGGCCCTGAAGCACCTTTGATTTTGGTGATTTTGTGAGCCATTAGGGGGATACCACCAAACCACACAACACCATTTTTGATAGTTTCTTAACCACTTACACTTTATCCCTATTATGGAAACTTTCCCTCTACTACACTATCTTAGTAATCAGACTTTTTTCTACGTCATGGGTGGAAAAGTTATAAATTATCCTAACAAGGTGTTTGAGGAGCATATATTTTACTACAAGTCTTCCACAAAGCTTACTAGGAGCATAAATTGAGTTTCCAAAGCATGAAAAGTGGATACTAAAACTAGGCCTAAGAAATTTGAGCTAGTGAATGGAAATTTAGGGAGGGGGCCCAAATCATGCTTGACAATGTCCTCTACTAATCCAATGTGATGCTTTGGCTTAATGCAAAAGGACACCAGATTGGCAACCACTTTGGATTTAGAGATTAGAGCCATGAGACTCGGTACAAATATAGCCACCACGTCAAAAGTCAACATGATTATGGATCCCCTGCTCTAGATAATCAACCTAGAACTAGAGAATATGGATCCTCTGTTGGCACCCAAAAAATGTTTTTAGGATGCACCTAAGAAATATCTCCATATAAATCCATCTCATGAACAAAGCTTCCCCTATAAATAATAGGGGTGGCGAGAGTGATTGCAACTCTCTATTTTATACTAAGACCAATAACACCCACAGATGACACACTACAAACTAGGTAAAGTGCTAGGTGGAGGACCAAAGGATTAAAAACAATCACCATTTGGATTGCATTGAAGATGCCAGAATAAAGTAATTTAGGGTGATCATAAGCCATTATGAAAACCTCTTGATGCACTCATGTCACAGTTATACTGACAATTGAGCCAAAAAACCTGGCATCCTTTGCATTTACTGAAGCATCAAATTCATGAGGGTAATCATGAAGGGAGATTATGATGAAATATTTGGCATAAGATTTTACCAAATCTCTAAATTCATCGCTAAAAATTACCACTACAATGCCAAAAACACTACATGCTAAATCTCCCATTTTTGTGTTTATTTTTTATAATAAACACCAATATAAAAATAAAAAAGATTAAGGATTATCATCCCAAATCAATAAGTGAAAGGGATGGGAAATCCTACCAAGTATCCCACACAATGTCCATGTGGCTCAACTCAGCTTGGTTTATGCCATAGTTTTCTAGGTATTCAACTACTGTATGGCTTCATGATAACAATGGTTTGATTCTAAGGAAGCAAAGAGAACCAATCTACCCCAAACACATGATAGAATGTTTTCTAGTTTCTAGGAAGTGGAAACCTTTTTCTAGAATGCAGAGATGATAATCTGTGAATTGCTTTTGATGATTAGCTTAGCAATATTACATTGAATTGCAAGTTCAATCCCATTAACACGTATCTATGCCTCTACTTCATTCTTTGGGCCATTCAAAAAAAAATTAGACATAATTTGGATTAAAGATCTACTACAACCATGGATAATACATCTAGCCTCTAAATTTCCTCTAAAAGCCCCATCAAAATTTAACTCAAAACCACCCTATAGGTGGAGGATTTCATGAGCACTTACCCTTTCTTATTTTTTTTCTAATAACTACGGTTGACCCATTAACGAGGGGAAGAGAAACAAGTCTCCATTTCACACTCATTCTCATATCCCAACTTGTAAGAAACCCATTCCTCCTTTTGACCTGAGAAGAAATGACTTTCAAATTTGACACCTTAATTTATTTTAAACTCGTAGGAAGAATTTTGTCTTTGCCTTAAAAAATGTGATGGTTTCTCTCCTTCCAAAAGGTCCAAACAAGGATTGTAGGGTTTACTCACCACATGTTAAAGGGAGAATTTTTACAGTCGCTTATTGGCCAAGAAGAGAATGATGCAATCAATGAAGGTGGCTAGGCCCAAGACCAATCTAACCTACTTACAAAGGCATACCCAACACCATGTTACAAAGGGTCAGTTAAATAATAAATGGTTCACATCTCTTTTTATTATTATTTATGGTTAACTAACATTATGCTTTTGAAATGTTTAGTCAAAATAAATGATAAATGTGAGCAAGGTGGTGTGTAAACAATGCCAAAACAATTATACATGGAATAAGCTTTACATATATCACCTTATTGGTCTCAGAATATAATTATAATTTTCTTTGTCTTCATCTTTCTCCAACCCTTGTGCATGAATTGTAACCCAAAAAAAGGTTTAGTGTAAAAGTGTTCTTACATATTTTAAGAAGGGACAAAAGTGTAAATCTATATAGCCAAGTTGCATCTTATTTTATTAGTCCTTGCCAAGGTAGGACACTATAGGAATCACTTTTCAATTATGCTATATTTATTCATTGAAGTAAATTTTTTAAAATGCATATGATTTTTATAATTAAAGAGTTTTTGTAAAGTTGTTTCATATAAATATTGGAATATTCCCAAGGGTGTCATTTGAGAATATTCATGTGACTTTAATGCAATTGTAAATACTATTAATAAGATAATACTTTTAAAGCATTTTAAAAATATTTTAACATTAATTCCTCAAAATCTTGATAGCAAAGCATAGCCAAAAGTATGACACAATCACAAAGCCCATTAGTAAATCAAAGTCACATGGGTTAACGACAAAACTGAGGGCTAATGCAAAGCCCCAAAACATAAGGCAATGATAAGTGGCAAATGCCTAAGGCCAAGGTGCATTCAAAACCAAAGCGCATACCGATAAATGTGACCAATAAAATTAAAACCATACAATTTCAACATGGATTCTTTGCGAAGGAATGTAAAATAAAATAGTTTATTCGATATTTTTCATTAAAAAGGCAACTTAATTTGTGTATAAACATGATCTGTACTTTCTATTAAATTTGAATGACGTGTGACTCCATTTATTCTCCATCTCATTTGTCTCCATGTGACTTTGTTGTTGTGATTTTCCTTTAATATATAAATGCGACAAGATTTATCCATTTCAACCAACATACATTAGTTGCTTAGTCAGTGCAAAAAATATATATTTCTATTACTCGACAATTGAAGATAGCAAGTGAAATTTAATTTATTGATTTCAATGACTATATAATTAATTAAATAATGGAAGTAAGTCTATGTTACGACAAATACATACTCCAATTTAGAATCAGGCAACATATATATATATATACAAATTGTTATTAAAAACTTGAGAGGGTAACATGTGGTAAAGAGACAATGCCCAATGTTAGTACAAGTTTTAGGAAGATTTATTTTAAACTTTTAGGAATATTTCTTTTAACAAATAATACATTTCTATAAAATTGCATTTATCAAATTTATTGAAGCAATATAAGACCTCTACTTAAATATGGTCATTATTTTTTTTGTTACTGACATAAAATTTAAATGATATATATATATATATATATATATATATATATATATGAGACACACATCAATAACTTGTACCAAGAATTATGTACATATTTAAGGTATTCTCCCAAATTTAAAGGACTAAATTTGATGGTCATATTATTTATGTTTTCCAAGTGTAAAATATAATCAATTTTTCTTTTTTTAAATTTTATTATGTAAAATAAAATTTTAAGTAAATAATTAAATATTATAAAAGATATATATATATATATATATATATATATATATATATATATATATATATATATATATATATATATATATATATATATATATAATCTTTTATAATATTTAATTATTTACTTAAAATTTTATTTTCATAATAAAATTTAAAGATATATATATATATATATATATATATATATATATATATATATATATATATATATATATATATATATATAAATTTTATTATGTAAAATAAAATTTTAAGTAAATAATTAAATATTATAAAAGATTATATATATATATATATATATATATATATATATATATATATATATATATATATATATATATATATTAAAGGTAATGTTGAATAAATAAAGGTCATTGATTTTTTTAATGACGAGCAGATTCGAAGGTCAAATTTAGTCCCTGCACTCCCAACCTTATTATACTACATTTATTAGTCGTTCCAATTTACTATTTATTTCTATGTTATGGTAGCTTCTTAGGTCTCTGCATTCTTCCCTGAAATCCATAACTTCTTTACATATTTGAAATTGATATGTGTCATGAGTTGTTAGTTTCCCTGGTTTCTTCCTCCTCCTTGATAAGTTGTTTTCTTTTTAGTCTAGATAAGTTTATGGAGTTCTATAAATGTAATTTTGTGTTATTGGGACTGTAGTCCATTTGTGAAGTGACTTCTTTGTTATTCAACAGACATCATTTTAGTAGTGGTGTGCCTAAGCAAGGGCCTATTTGTGGAAAGATATACATAACATATAATATAGGATTGGATCATTACCAAAAGGTTTGGGATTTAAAGAAGATGATTTGAGTGGCATGACAAAACCACAATATGATGCATTGCATAGAAAGAGGTATAAATAATTTATTGACCAAGTATTATTGCTTTTAAAGTAACTATATGTCTATGCAATTATCATATCTTCTATCGTTGTCTTATTTTATCAATTATAGGTTTACTTTGATTAACTAATATTTCCAAATAATTCATATCCTTTTGAGCACTTAATCGAAGCCCACTACTACTTGAGTTTTCTTTTGTTCATTTAAATCTTGGGATCGAAGAGATACTCTATTCTAACTTGATTTATCTCTTTAATCCAACTCACATATACTTATATGAGTAATTCTTCTTTATTGTTGTGATCACCTTTATAAATACAAAGTAATTTACATATAGCTTCCCAATTTGAGTGAATAGATTTTAAAAAAATTAATTCTTCATTGTGGTCAATTGAAGCTGGTTTTATTTTTAAAACTCTTCAATATTATTTATGTATCATTTGGTAAGAGCAATAAATTGTGATTATGCTTGGTGTTCCCCTGATGTGTTTGTAGTCATATCTCATTTAGTCTCTAGGGGAGATAAGACATCGATTGAATTAGTTAAATCCATCAACTTGTTTCTCATCTTTCCTTTTCAAAAAAAAAAATTGCTTGGATTTATTGACCTCTTGAAAGTTATCTTCATTTTCCACTTAAGTGGTATTTTTTGATTATTCTTGGTAAGTGTCATGCTTTAGTGTGATTTTGAAAGGACAATGTGGAATACATGGTCATATTCATGGAAAATATGATATCAGAATGGAACATGATCTCATTGTCTATGGCTTATTTCAAATGGAAATTGGTCCTATTAAAGTTCACTAATTCTAGAAGTGGTTTGCTAAGATCCAAGCTAATACAAATTTGAGATGTGAGGCATGTAAACATTTTTTTGGAAGGCCAAGACTTTGAGGACTTCCTCTTATACTAGTAGTGCTTAAAGATCCATTTCAATAGTGGGTTTAGAATTCATTGGCACATTAAACCCACATTCAAGAGTAGGTCATATGCACATTCTCATAGCCACATATTATTACACAAAGTGGGTTGAAGCCATCCTTGTGAAGCAAACTACTTCTAAAATAGTGTGCAACTTCATCAATGAGAATATCTAGGTCAAGTTTGGTATACCCTAATAAATTATAATAGATAACACCTCTAACTTCTCCTCATTTAAACTTATTCACTTCAATTACGAGTATGAGAAGTTTTTGTATCATTCCTTTGATTATTACCCCTAGGGTAATGGAAAAGAAAAATCAAGTAACAAAAACATTGTTAAAATCATTCACAAATCGGTAGATGAGAAGTAGAACTGGTCAATAATAAGTTGCATGATGCATTATGGGTATATCTTATGTATCCATTTCAACTATTGTACGATATGGATATTGAGATCCTCATGCATGTTGAGTTAAAAGGTGTTTAAGTTGCAAAAAAGACTAGATGGGGTCTTGGCATGTTTTAAAAACTAAAATAAAACATATTTGATGGAAGCTTCATGTCCACAGGGAAATTTATGAAGATTCCATGGGTGTCTAAAGTGTGCAAAATTTATGAGGTCTTGTGTCAACTAGGTCTGTGGCCTGCACCTCCTCTCTCCCCACCCAACCATTCCTCTCCTCCTGCCCAACCATTACTCTCTCTCCCTACCTAACTATATGGCATCAAGATTTGTAGTAGGTGGGTTCTAATACAAAGAGGTTATTTATACCAAGGCTCCTTAGGCTCTACCTTCAACATCTCCCAATCATACATTATGGAAAAATCAAAGGAAATCCCTATAGTGGAGTTCCCTCTTTTTGAGTTAAATGGGTTAATCTCTTCTTTTGAAGATTACTTAGTCATTTGAAAGCTTAATGGGTTTTAGCCTAGGCTAGAAGATTTGTATAAATGGATCTATGATACCTGAACCAATAATTGTGGGGTTCATTTATTCTCTAAAGGTTTTTTTGTAGTTTAGTTTTTGAGCTTAAGGATTATCAGAGAACTTTTCAAGAGGGTCCTTGGTTTTGGAGAAGAAATGGACTCTTTATTACTCCTTAGTTTTCTAATTTTGATCCCTAAAAAATGGTCGTATCCAAAATGCTAGTTTAGGTTTGGCTTCGAAACCTCACTATTCCATTCTAGCACTACGCAACATGTGAAGTTATTGATAACATACTTGGACAATTCATCAAGACATATTTTAAGCAGATTAAGCAAGGGTTATATACGTATGCTTGTATTTATGTAGAGGTGGACCTTAACAAAGGTCTCCCTAATAGAATCCAACTGAAACATGAAATCCTCCTTTGGATCCAAAATTTGGACTATGAGAACACTGCCTTTCGATGTCATTTTTGTCACCAAACTTGTCATCTCCAGGTAATTTTTCCTCAAGTAGGCAAGCCAAAAAATAAAAAGGACTAGTCTTCTCATTCTAAAGGTTGGAAACCGTATGATCAACCCTTTCCAGGCAAGGACATGAAAAATCCAAAGATTACATAGGGAAGAAAGAAGATTCAGAGTTTAGTGTAGAAATGTAGGTCACAAATTCCTCTTGTCAAATTATTTTTATAGATATTGTTCTAGGTGGAGGTATCAAAAGAGCACATAAATCGGAAACTTCTAAATTCGATAAAGATCTACCATTGTTATAACCTTAGCATAATCATGGGTTACTGATGGTTATTTTTAGTCTAATGGATTTCAGTCACCCAGAGTGTTGGAATAATGTTCAAATGAAAAAGGGTAAAAAAGACCGTATGGTGGATACGAGACTCAGCCATCTATAATTTTTTTAGTTGGCCTCTTATTTTATTGAATGACTTTTGGGGTGTGACTTTTCCACCCATCTTTTTTGTATGACTATCATTGTAATATTATTTTATTTTAATAAAGATGTACTTTTCAATCAAAAACAAAATATAATAAATAAAGAACAATTTCTAAAAGTTTTATTGTGATGCAAAGTTGTGAAATGCACTTTGATTGGTTGTCAAAAACTAAAATCAAGCTTTAAAATCTATTTAAAGCCACTCTATAGTTCATATTTTCACATAAACTGCCTAATTGTAATCCCAGGATGTTAAAAAATCTTTACCTTCTCATACATGTTTAGACCAGTGTGATTTCACTCTTGTGATCCATCCAAGGTTAGTTTGCTCTATATTTTCATCATTTTCCTTACATTCTTTACATATTTCCATGTTGTATAATGTCTTTCTTTGCTCTTTTTTCATTCCATTTCCCCTATGGTTTTTAACAAACCTTTCTTTCTTTCTTGTTTCTCCCATTTTCACACTCAAGTTCTCCATTTTCATTCCATCTTGAATGCCATCATCCCCAAAGAATTTTTTACCTTTCACACTAATTTTTACTGAGTTTTGAGTTTCATAGTGCATTTTATCCTTACAAGGTGTTGGGGGTACCTAAAAGTTTTAGTTGGGTCCTATAGAGCATAATAAGAGTCTTGGAGGGAGATTGAAACATTTTTATGAACATTTTGGCCCTGGATTTACACCCACACAAACACTTTCTACCCTTTGATTTCATGCTCAAAATTTTTATATTGCTTTATGAAACTGCCTTTCGCTTCATTGAACCTTCAAAGATGAAATTTAGGTATATGGGATAAGAGCCTATTTGCACTTTGGATATAGATATTCTTAAAATTAAAGACAACAAGATTAGTGATGTGGACCTTGAATAATTTTTGGAGAGATTGTAAGAGGCCAAGTGAACTATAATTGGGCAATGCATCCCTGATAATGGGATTCCACACATTGTTATATTACCAAATTCAATTTAATGCACAAACTTAGTACTCTTATGTGTGAAGTGCTATAATCAGGAGACCAAAGAAATTAGGTCTATAAAGACATATTGATGTCCAAGCCAAATGGTCCCTCAATGAGCATGACACTTAGAATTAAACCACATGATGAAATGGTGGCTATGAACAAGGATATTGGACAAAAAAATTAGAACTAAAATAAAAATAAATGTCTGAGCATGGTGAGTTTTCCTTGGTTAAAGTGGAAGATGAAAGGTCCTTCTAAGCTTCTTAATGCATTATACATGTGACATATTTTAGAACTGTTGGATATAATCACAGTATTAAACAAAGTAATGGGCCACCCAACCACAAATGTATTTCATGAATGGATGTGAATGTTCATAAACATTATTTTTGAGGGAGATAAATTCATCCATTAGGATCAAATCATTGTTGACACTTTCACAAGTAGTTGATAAATATTGAGTTTACACAAAGCTTCTATAGAACTCATATTAGGTATATTCAATTGCAATTATAAGATTGTGGTTGGGCCTCACTAGGGAGGAGAAATATAGTCCTGTAAGGTTGATATATGATTTTATTCCTTAGGTCACTCATAAAAAATGAAATAAATATTTTAGGAGGGCGAACAATGCATTTTATATGATCATAGTGATGACTCTATTGGGAAAAATTGTAATGCGGATATGAAATGAAGATACCAACCCTATCAAATAATATGGGAGTTGCTTTACTCAATTCCCAAAGTTCACATATTTTAGAGTTGGAGGATTTGAATGCACTCCATATAGGTTCCCTAGGTACACAAGTGACAAAATGGTTCTCCTTGAACTATATAGGTAGTTGGGAGAGATTCATAAAAAGTGAAAAGAGAAACATTGTATTGGAATTCATTTCCATATGGGATTGAGTTATTATATATAAAATCATCACATGATGTACAAATTATTGAGAAAATAATGGTCTATTTCCCAATGCAGTTCCATATAGAGGTTCCTACATTTAAGAATGAAGATTTTGTGAAAGATAATCTCAAACTTGGTCCTGGTTGCCTCCATGAGCCTGAAATGAAATATTACTAGGAAGATTGTTAGAATGATTTTGAATTTAGAAAAAGGGATTACATGAGGATGTCTTCGAACTAGTTGAAATATTTTAGAATAGAATGTGTCATAGAAGTAATTTTTTATGATGGAGAAGATATGAAAGTTCCATTATTCACTAAAAATCTAATAGTTACCTTTACCTGTAATAAAGTGGTATATAAAGGAGTTGATATATTTGAATGAGTGCACAATTTGCTTTACAAATGTCAAAATAGTGGTTTTATAAGAAGTTGGTTGAATTCACTACTGTAGGGAGTTTAGAGGGTGCAGAATCTTCCAAGAATTAGAAACAAGCATCCTCATCAATAAAAGAGTAACCTACGACTAAGGGCATTTCAAGATTCCAAAGTCAAGTGTAACAATAGGTAGTGGAAGTGATGGGGAATATCCCAACCAAAATAAGTACTATGATAAAACTTGTGGGGATGACTCATCATCAAGACCTAAATTGCTTATCAAAAGAGATCCTACTATTACAACTTATCTAGGTAAATTTCATACTCCAAAAGTATTTATTTCCTTTGTGATTAATTATACTATTACTCTTTAATTCCTAGTTTCAGACCAATACCTAGATTAGGTGCCTCCTATTTCTTCTCTTGCACATGCATGTTTCCCATCTCCAACTCCTCACATTCCATTTCCCCCTCATGTGCCATCCCAACCTCATGTGATGCCTCCTCCACCTGATTTTCCACCTCCTAAGCCTATTAATCATCTATTGGACCCCTTATTTTTCTTAACACTCAAATGGGCACTTCCTAATCCAATACACCATTTACTTGGGTTTAATAGTTGATAAACAGGATAAAACCACCATTACAACTACTGCACTTGATTTTAATGCAATGAAAAATCTCTTTTAAATCCCTCCACAAAATAAGGATAAATTCACTTCAAGGCTAGTGTCTAATTTGATTCAGGGGCATAATTTATGGAGATTTCCCAACCATTGTCTAACTAAAATGAGGAAGAAATGACTTTGGTTGATTATAATCTAAGTAGAATTTCTATTGGAGAGTTAAGTCATGATGATGACATATATAATTTTAAAGAATTCACATCTATACTAATAAAGAGAGTAAATGAAGTAAAATAAACATAGGAACAACACAAAGAACATATCTAAATGACACACCTATAACATTTGTTCCTAGATCAACACATTCCTAGATCTAAATGACACACCTCTAACATCTATTTTAGACTCTAATCTAGTAGAGGATATTGATAAATAAATCCATTTAAAATATTTTAAAAAAATAATAACAATGAAAAAATAATGGAGACCTAGTTTGAGAAACTTTTCTTTGATGGGCTAAAATTTATTAATGAGAATAGAATGGCCTATGTACTTATAATTGTTGAATAGGAAAATGTAGCTTTAGAAATAATAATATTAAAGAAAGAATGGGTGATATAGAGAAGCATGATCAGAGATTTGAAATGCATGGCCTATGCAAATGAGAAAATGTTGATATCTGAAGGTGAATTCAGTCAGTTTGAACAAAATAATTCCCACTTATGGTCCTATTGTGTTGACTAGAAAAAAATGTCCTAGAAGATGTTTTATAAGTGATGCACTTAGAAAATAAAAGATGCAATGACATGAAATCTGAAATCCATGTAGATATTTAATCATTGCATTATGAGTTATTAAGGGAGGGAGAATTTGAACCACTCTTTGTATCTGAATTGAAGGAAAAATTATAGAAGTTGTTCAAGGAAGAGCTATACAGAGTAAACACTTTCAACATGGAAGCTATGAATAAGTTGAGAAACATCCATTATCCCTAAGTGAGTTCAATAAAATCCTTTCAAACTTATTCAAGGGATTTGATGAGACAATAGAGGTCATGAAAATATGGTTGGTTCAATTATCTAATACCATCATCGAAAAGTAATAAGGGATTATTTCTATGGTAACTAAGATTAGATCATACAAATTGAAGTCATCACAAGTTTAAAACCAAATCACGCTTTCAATAATGGCCTAGAAAGAGACTCACTCTAGCTAACTTTATCTCTCTAGGTAACTTCTTAATTTTATATCTCTTATTATATTTCTTCATTGTACCTTTTGTGATATCAATTTAACTTACAATGTATTACTTTCACCGTTAATGTGAATAAGGTGAAAATTTAATAAATGAAAAAAAGAATGTTTAGTCTAAGAAGTTAGCTATTAAACAATTACATTGTCATTTTATTATATAATGAGTAGAGTTGATAGAGAAAATTTTGACATTGTAATATTTTTTTTTAGAGTGAAGTATATGAACGAAGATTTTATGCTTGCTTTCCAAGATAATACAAATAAAACTCTACAAGAACTTTGTCTCTTATTGTTTTCCTTTCGATGGTTTTGTATTACTCTCTCATCTATTGCATGGTAGTCCTTGTCTTTCTCAACACTTATCATGCAATGTTAAACTATCCATTTAGTTTTGATTCTTATTCTTGCATGCAAAACAAAATCTGACTTTATTTATGTTTGCATGTACATTATTGTTATTCCTTTTATGTCTAATAGTCTCTATTTCCATCTATCTCTTTATTATATTCCTCTCTAAAATCACCTTGCATATAATTTTAAATTTGAATATTGTATATAAATTTATTTTCACATATTTTCGTACGTTCAATAAAGAGAAACTCCCCTCACAATAGAGGAGAGACTTTCATCCCCTTCACTATTGACATTTTTTTACTACTTTTCACATGTGCAAAATAATACACCACACAAAAGTTTTGGTTCTCTATGGATAGGTCCCTTCAAGATTAATTATTTATGTGGTGATAATATATGAATTTAAATTTTATATGATGTAACAATTAATAATATATATTTGATTATGATGCAAGGACCTTTGAAAATTCTTAATATGCTCAGATCCTTTCTCCTATCCATTTTCCCTTTTCAAAATATGACTCTAAAATTTATAAATCTTGTGGTGCATGGAAAAAATGTTGAAGTGATTTTTTTAATAGTCCTAGAGGTTGTGTAAATTGTTGTGTTAGTTTCAAGTGGTGGTTTTGAAACTGCTACTCTATTTAAAGTAGTGGTTTTGTCACGTTGTTAGGACTATCCATGCAACCCAAAAAACACATGTTTTGTAATATTTGGTTTATTCTTTTATTTTATTCTAATTTTTCACCATAATTAAATTATAATCATATAATTTAACTCTAAATCAATCCATTTAAATGCAATTCAATCCTAGTTAGCTCTTAATCAATCCTAGTTAGCTCCTAGTCAATCCTAGTTATCTCCTAATGTTACTTATTTAACTCAAAGATATTTGCATGAAAAATTCCATATTTTCAACAACAACCTAATACACATCCTATTTTACGATTTAATAAATATCTATTTAGACTTTAAAAAGCCTTTTGAGTATGGAATGAAAACATTTCACAACTTACTCATCTCAAAAGGCTTTGTTCAATGTGAGGGAGATTATGATATTTATGTTCTTCATCAAGATAATCACATCTTGATAATTTCTATTTATGTAGATGCTTTTATCATTAGAGGGGATATGTCATCTCTAATTCAGGTTATGAAGAACAAGTTTCATGCATCCTTTGACATTTCCAATATGGGCCTTCTTCACCGTTTCTTGGTAATTATGCTAAGCTAAGATTCTTTAGGAAATATTGACTTAGAGAATGTGTCTTCGCAACTATAGCTAGTATTTATATTCACCAAAGTACTTCCTAAGGACACTTTTATTCATCTTCATGCATTAATTTGACTTCAAGGTCCTTCCAAGGATGAACAATGTCAGTCTCAATAATTGAGTGCCCTAGTCAAGCTTAAGGAAGGATGTTAGAACTTGTGTAATATTAACTTGGATCTTCCAACTATTCTCTCTTTTAATTTTTATTTCTCTAGCCCACTTTTTCACTCTTTATAAATTCACTATGTGTCTTGCATTATTTGGGTCGAGTCAGCCTCTTTATTTCCAAATTACAAGGTCACAATGATCACATTGGCAAAGGTGATTTTGAAGACGATGAAGCTCATGAAAGAGAAGGTAACGAAAAGGAAGGTAATGAATTTGGTGAAGCTACGGATAATGAAGAGGATGCTGAAATGACTATCCCAATATGGATATATTATGATAATGAATGGGATATGGAAATAGCTAGATATTTAGACACAAAGATGAAAGAGAAATTAATATTGACTACAAATCTAATTAATGTAACCAATGCAGATTGTTTACTATTAGGGTAATTGAAAATGGAACTTAATAGTTTGGACAAAGTCCTCTTTTCACAATGAATTTTTTAAGGTTCTCACTATCTTACTGTAAAACCCAATTTTTAATATCATAATTTGATAAATATGTCCATATTTTTCTAAAATTAAGATATTTTTATAAACCCTCTTTTCATCCTTTTCTAATTTAAATTTTAAAAATAATTATTTCTAATTTACCCTTTTACATCTATTTAATAAAATATCTCTACGTTTGTGTGTGTATCTATGTATGTATGTATGTACACACACACATCGTATGTGTGTGTGTGTGTGCGCGCGCGTGTGCATATATTTTATTAAATAAATGTAAAATAGTAAATTATAAATAATTATTTCAAAAAAGTTAAAAATGTGCATAATAAAGATATGTATGTATATCTTTATTAAAAGATAAAAATTATAAAATGTACACAAATTTTTAGCACCATTCCTTTAATTAGTTTAGCTGATCTATGCTTTGATGTAAATGATTCGATTTATTTTTAATGTTATTAAAATATACATATTATAATCCATATTATCCAAATTTTCATAATCCATTCTTAAGTTGAAACCACTGAGACATCAAAGGACATGATTTGTTTTTATATATTTTATTTGTTACATATTTTTTAATTGTTTGATTTGTTGTAGTTGTTTTTACACTCCCTATTCCCTAATTGACATTGTACTTTTCCAATCATGTAAACCAATTTTAACCTTTCATGGACATTAATATCATCATCTTATCTTATTTTAGCCTTTTCTCTATAAAAATTACAACATCTATGTAAGGATTTCCACTTGCTTTCAACTTAACCCCAATTTTATTACTTTATTACTTTATTTATTTATTTAGGATTGATTATTTTTCTTATATATTAATATAACATTATGTTACAAAGCTATTTGTAAAAAAATTGAGTGGAAGGATCATATTATAACTTTATTTTGGTCAAAATTTAAACATTTATTTTATATTCCTCCTCTTTTAAAGTTCTATTTTGATTTTAAAAATAATTAAATATGATTGTGTCAATAAGCATAACCTACAATGATAGTATAGAGTGGTGGAGTGTAATAGTATGATATGTTAATAAAAAATGTTAATTTCAAATTTGACATATATTTGCATGTTTATATGGCAATCTTGACTTTTAAATTGGTATCCATTTGGCAATGAAATTGTTGGGAATTAGTCCTAACATTTAGGTGTGAAAATAAAATAATACTTTGAATAAATGTGAGTGATTTATATAAATCACATAGAGTTAGGATAGGATAGGGATTTGGGACAATTAGTTTTGGGATTAGTTTTATCTCTTATTTTTTAGGGGACTATTGTCCTATACTTGTAATACATTACATCGAATAATTTATGTTATTGAGATTGACCGACCAAATATATTGTGCTCTGCACATTGACCATTAATGGGGTAATTTTCCTTCTTACTTGATATCCATTTAGAAAAAATCATGATATTTTGGGCATATAGTGGAGTTTGGAGCCCTTTTATGCCTAAAATGATTTTTCAACCCTAACATAGTGGTACAATTAGATTGAGGCCATATGTCACGAGACAACAAGAAATTCATGGAGAAGGTAATGGAGTTTTTAATCAGTGTGTTATGAGATAAATCCAAGATAAATATGTGCTATTATAAATATTATAAATTGTTATGTTTGACAAAATAATTATATCAAGAGGCATAAATACAATGATATTGTAGAGGGGTTGGAAGAGTGTATGTAATAGTGTGAGATGTCAATAAAAATGGTAAACCTTAAATTTGACATCCATTTGACAGCCAAAGGGTAATTTTTCTTCTTGATTAGAGAAGGAGATTGAAAACACACAATCTCTTGGTCAAACTTCAGACTTTGGACCCTATTTTTTTTTTTTTTAAATCGAGCCCAACACACTAGTGTAGCTAAACTGAGGCCATATGTCACCAGTCAGGGTTGAATTTATAGAGAAGGTGATAGAGTTGTTAATCAATGTGGAGCCCTTCAATGGGTGAAACTATGTGACAAACTCTAAATAAATGCCTCAAGATTGATACATTGATATTTTTTATATATGTTTAAAATATCTATAAGTTAGTTGAAAAAAATTTTAGGCAACTAGAAAATGGCCTATTTGCATTTAGTTAGTGTTATTTTATACATTTTTTAGCACAAATTTCAATGTAATATTATTTATACAAATTCAACATTATTTAATCATGTTATTGACTTATGTGGCTCTAAACCTTCTTTTGATTATTTGTATGCTATCCTCTATAACCTTTTTTATGTTTTTCATGTACTCTGATTGGACTATTCGTATGGTCCTAACACTTACCAAGGTTATCTATGTGGTTTTAACACTTTCCAGGATAGTTCGTACAATTATCACCTTTTATTTTTGCCTCCCTTTTTGTTAGATTGGCCTATTTGCCCCTTTTCACCTTTCTCAATTTTAGCCATCATGTCATCTATAAATAAACAAGTGATTTGGTTCATTTGATCACCAAGAAATTATCAAGCACTTATCATTTCATAGTTAGCATTCTATTGTGGAACACTTGTTGAAGTTATTTTTTTATGAAATTTCTATTTATCGACATCTTTATTATTTGTGTGGTCTAACTAATAGAGGGATAGTTAGTTTACGCTAGCCACCCAAGCTCTAATATAGTCTCTCAAATAAATTATTATTTATTTTTATATTGTATATTTTATAATTTTGAAATAATGGGTGCCAAAGTAGTAAAAGGTGAAAGAGTAGAAGCGAATAGAGTTGTGAGTACCATTTTAGGTGGAAACCATTCATTAACAGTGTTTTTATGGTCTTCATAGGTGACTAGGAACATTTTTATAATTATGCCAATAGTTTGTAATCAATATATTTCCAATTCTAAATTAAAATGATAAATTTGACAACACCATCAAAACAAAATAAGAGCATTCCATTGATCAATTAAACTATGCATTTCTTATTGTGTGTTTACATGTTTATGATATAAATAAATTAGATATATTTATATACTATAATAACATATAAAAATGGAAAATAAAAAGTTTTAAGTACCAAATCAACCTCCGTCTTACTTTGAAGCATCCATTGGCAAATGTTTCCCGAATAGTTAAGTATATGAGCAATTTATGTCACAAGTTTGCAATTTGGAAACGGACTTTATGTATTTGTTGTGGAAATTGGGAAGCTTCATATTGTTTTAATTAGGGACTAAATTTTATGGTTGTATGATTGTATTTATTTTTTTAGTTGTAAAAGATAATCATTTTTTATTTAGACTGTATCAAATGTAAGGTGAAATTTTAGATAAAACGTCATTTTTTTTAAAATATTATAATAAATATATAAATTATATTTAGTGTTTCTTTCTTCTACTATAAAGTGTATTCATGGACAATGTTAAATAAATAATCCTAAAAAAAAAATTCATGACAAGCATGGTCAATCATTAAATTTGGTCCCTGGTTAGTAGATTTTTTTATAAACTATCATTAATGGAGCTTCGTGGCAACATTTTATGCTTAAATTTTTTAATGGGCAAAGAACATCAACTCATAACTTGCAAAAGGAGCCAAAAATATCATTTAAAGACAAGGTCTTGTAAACAATTATATTGGAATGATTTAGAAAGATTATTATTAATAAAATAACAATTACAAAAGATTACATAGTAAGGCAGTCAGTTGGTATTCATAGCTTAAACTCTCTACTAGAGGAACACACTAACTCAAAACAAACAAGACAAAAACAAAAAGTACATGTGAAGCCAGACAAACCAGAGCAACCAAATAAAAATAAAAATAACTAGAAAGAAGCTTCAATACATTTTTAAATAACATGGGGTAGCCTTATTTCGAGCGAGATTTTCCACCCTTGGAATTAGAGAACCAAATAATGATGTAAAAATCCTCTTTTCCTTATCTTGATGCTCATTTCTTGGATTAGACTGAAAAGGCACAGTTACAACTCCAAGATATTCATTGTCTTTTTTGGTGTCTATATGCAATTCTGATGAAGCCATTACCTCTTTGCCATCAGCTAAAATCATATAAGATTTAGAATTTAACCCATCTTTTCCTTGTCTAAACACTTATTTTATTTTCAAATACTTTTACATTTAATTTTCATTACACATGCAATTAATGTACGTTATTCCCCATATCTTGATATTGCTAAAAATATATACTATAAATATGTATTATTATCATAGTTATTGGCATAGTGTGGTCATTGATGTCAATATGATATCATTAATGTCAATGTGTGTTGTGATTGATGTCTATATGCATCTGGTGAAGATGCATGGTCAGTGGTCTTTGAGGTGTGCATGACTGAAGGCTGGTGTCTAGGTAAGCAAGGATATTTGAGGTATCAGCATGAAGTTGTCAAAGGTGATCAATGGTCAAGGTTATTGCTCAATGTTATCTTTGTTATTTTAAGGCTTGTGTTAATTTTGATGTTACTCTAGTGAAATATGATCAAGGTTGATGTTTCTCTAGTGAAGGATGATTAAGTTCATTTTTTGAGTTCTTAGCAAAGAAGAGTGTTGTGATGAGGTTTGTATGAGTTCATTGAAGAGAGAATTTGAAGGAAACCTAATGTCTCTTCAATTGGTTGATATAAAATTTGTTTAAGTGGTGTGATAATACTGTCTAATGAGTGTTCTTGTTTGATAACATTGAGGTAAGCATGCTTGAGTACTAGTTCTTGAGTATAAGGTGTCTTGAGAAGCCTAGTCTAGAACTTGTGAGAAGGTATGAGTATGAAAACTTGGTGAAATGAGTGCACACAAGACGTAGTGGTTTTATAAGGTTGTTTGATCATGTATGTGAAGCATTGGATCACTCATAAGAGTCTCAGGGTGAGCCTACAAAGGTAGGGCCTACAGATCTAATTTGTAACTAAACCATTTCTAGACCCTATTGGCCTAATGAGGCATCATGATGTATTGTTAAGGCCTATGAAGGATTTAAATCAATTTTTAAGCATGAGAGAGGTTTCTTGAGAATTTTTATGAGGTGTAGAGTACATTAATTGTGGAATGAAGGTGTGTTTTTAGGTCTAATGTAGCATGAAGAGACTTTGTGTGAAGGCATTGAGATGAGTGGTCTCAAGCATGTGAGAAGATGTACGATAATGGTTAAGAATGGTAAGAGGTTGTATGGAATGTATATGAGTTTTTGAGTGCTTGGATAGTGGTTAGAAGGTCAGGCTCAAGGACTAATGTGGTTTGTGGGTTAAGGTCTAGAAAGTAAAAAGAGAGATGGTGGAAAAATGGGGTATGGGATTCAACTTTCAAGATAAGAATGATCATGTGAGAATTTTAAATGGTATGATATATTTTCCTAGGTATTATGACCAATTTTGAGGTCAAATTTTGAAGGTTTAGGCTTGAAAAAGTGTTGTAAAGTCTCTCGAGTGCAAGGAATGAAGACATGCAAACCTGAAAAGGAATTTTAGGTGTTCATTGGCATGTGTAACCTATATATGGGAACCTAAGATATTCATGGTATATTTGGAAGGATCTTAGCTCAAATTTCTAGGCATTATTTTTTTTAATGAGGGTCTAATATTTATGAATGATCATTAAGAGTGGAAACATGTTTAAACCCTTTTATAACCCTAATAATGACCTGATATGAAATAATTTTTTCTAAGGTTATTAGAATGGATTCGTATGGATATTTTAGTGATTTGAGGTTGTATTAAAATCTCATATGTATCTCCAGGTGTGATTGAGTCTTCAGGTGAGTGAGTGAATCCTATAGGAAAGGCCTTGTTTCTTATAGATTTATTGTAGTAGTTAGAGTTGACAAAGTCAAAGTATGAAAATTATTATATGGATAAAGGTGATAATTTTATTTTTTTTCCATGGTGGTTTTTGGATAGATTCTGTCCCTCAAGTGCACTAAATCAGTCATCTAAATTGACTAGTCACTAATAGGCCTAATGGTGGAAATAGTGAAAAACCTAGGCAACATTGAGAATAGGTTTAGGAATGTGTTATCATGGAATATGAATTAATAAAATTAAATGGAGAGATTTTTTATTAATTTTTTTAAAAAATCATTTTTGGTAGATTTTTTGGAGGTCAGTATTTATAGTTAAAAACTTGCTCACAAGTTGATTTGTCTGGTGTGGATGAGACAATGAGATGTAAGGTCATGAGATTGGTATACAAGACCAATATTTACTATTTTAACATCTTATAATTATATCTAATAATTATATTATGGTATCATTATATCATATGCATAAATTATAATTAAATAAAAGTGGTCATATAGGTGTTGAGGTCATTGTCACCATGACTGTGCTTTAAGGGAAACTAGTAGATCTAAGTAAGCAAGTTGCAGTGATGTGTTGGAGGATCTTTGCCCTGAGTTGATTTATTTAATGTACATGGTTTTTATATTTATTAATTTTATATAATATAAATATTTTTAATAATTTTTTATAAATAGTGAAAGTGGTTGAAATGTTGAAGGCAAAATGGCTTGTCTGGATGAGTGAGGTATGTGAGAGAGAAGGTCAATAAATTGGTCTGTAAGAACAATAGTTTCCATTATAGATTATGATATTTTTATTTTAGGTTTTTATAAAGATGTTTTAGGATAATTTTCATGAAATTTAATTCCTTTATTGTGTCATTTCATGTGTCATAAGTTCAAGTTTCCATGACTATGTTTTGAGGCTAGTTGGTAGTTCAAAGTGAGCATTTTGTAGAGAAGAGTTCGAGCCTATATACCCTGAGTTAAAGTATATAATGAAATTTTTGATGACCCTAAGGTCATGAAATTTTTCTATGTGATTTATTGATATGGTTATTTGGAAATTTTTTGTTTATGCTTAAGTTTTTCAAGACAGACTTTATGTGTGTATGAAGGCTTATTGTAAACATTGTTTTAAGAAGGGGTTTAAGTGGTGGTTGAACCTAAAAGGTATTATGGAATTAAAGTGAAGTTTTATAATTTATATTTTATTTTTTTGTGAAAGGATATATTTTTTCATTTAAGTTTACTTTGTTTTAAGGGGTTATGAGGTAACATGTTTCCAAAGTAGGCCTAATTGAATTAAGTCTCCTTAAGGCTTAAAAGAAGATTTGGTCTGTTAAGTTATGGCTGACCTAATGTATTGTTTGATTCATATTTGAAACATATTCTAAGACATATTTTAATGTTAATCTGATTGTAAAAGTTCATTTGGCCAACCAAGGTGTATGAGAGCAAGTGACTTGTATAAGAGCAAGTATAATTAGGCCTAATTATGAGAGCTAGACAAGGGAGTGCAAGAGAATAAAAGAGCACATTGAGGAGTATAAGGAGGTCATGTATAACATAATAGGTGGGTATAGATAAATTCATTAATATATAAAATGAGGTATGAGTATGGAGATCAAGGTCATATGACCTAATCAGTCTTGAAGAGACCTAGTAGAGCGAAGAAGCCTAGAGGCAGTTTTGAGAGGGATAGAAGCGTGTGAAGAGATGAAGAAGGTTATCATCAACTATTTTAGGATCCAAAAGGTGTTATAAAGGTGATAAAGTGTTTTATGTGGTTGATTTGGTACTGAGTCATTTAGGGGTTGGTGCCTCCTTGTAAATGGGTGCTTGCTAAAGCCTAGTTGGGTTGGTGCTTAGCTAATTGGGGTTGGTGCTCCATGTGAAGTTGTTGCTTCAATAAAATTTATATTTTGTCTTATAGTACTATATTAAATTTGCATAAATCAATGGGTTTTCTTCCTCTTGAGTGTTTCCTACATATATGCTATGTTATCTTGTATTCTTATGTTTCATGCATATCTGGATGGTTACTTAGTCATTGTTTGATATACATGTTTGAATCAATGTTCATGAATGATTAAGTGGAATTGAAGTAAATATTTTAAATATTTATTCATGCCCACCCCACCTAGTCATTGTGATTTCAATAATAGTTCGCAAGTGTAGACACATTAAATTTACAGTAGTAGTTACCCCAAAGGTGCAAGTTACGCTAGAAAGAATGGCATAATTTGTGATTTTGGTAAAGTAAGGTTTTGTAAATTTAAAGAGTTTAAATTGGTAATCATACCTCATTTGAAACCCATGGGTGCTTACCCTATATCATCTTTTATAAATGAAGTTTCAAGCAACACTAATCTAATATTTCTAGTGGAGATGATGGTGGAAAATGAGGTTGTGTGTTCTTTCATATGATTAATGAGATGTCTGGGGAGGATATGTTTTGTTTTAAAATGAGTATGATCAATGGTGAAGTGTTGTGCAAGGGAAAGGCCATACAAAACATGAAATCGATTAAAATTTTTAAGGTACGTTAGGCAGTGAGGGTAAAGGGCAATGAGAGAGTATTTCAAGGAATGGAATCGAAGAAGCCCAAGTAGATACACATACAAACCTATATAACATTTCACTATTTATATATATAATTTATTATTATATTAAATATTTTATAATAAACTATAAAATATTATATATTTATGTATAATATATATGTGTGTGTGTAATATTATAATATATTACACTGTTATATTATATTATATTATTATTATAATAATAATAATAATAATAATAATAATATCAATGAGATGTGGGTGAGTTGGTAAAGTGGCTTGGATGTTTCCAATCCCACCAAGATTCAAATCTTGTTAGGTTTGTGAGGCCAGTTATGGTCATGTGTGGTGTATTTAACCTTAATGGCTAAAATTATGGTAATCATGACCATGGTTGTTGTCATTTATCATATCACTTAGGGATCTGGGCCCCTGTATGTGTCCCAAACCAATTATAGCTCCATTCAAAAATTATTGATCTAAAAATCATAATATACTATATTATATTATTAATAATATTTATCTATATTTATTATTTTATTATAAAATATATATTAATTATATAGATAATATGATATTATAATATATAATTAGGTATTTATTTAAATATTTTTATTAATATATTTAGTAATGGTATATATTATTATTTATATTATATACATATAGAATATCTTACGATTCATATCAATAATATATTAATGTTTTTGACTTATTTAACTCTTTAAAACCTAATAATATGAATCTAAAATCAATTAGTCAAAAAAAAGGAAAAGGATTTTTCAATGAAATATGCCTCCTATAGATTTTGATTGACCAATGTAGGGTACCATTTAGTGTCATGTCCCTTCTTTTGGCCTAAGCTTAGACATGACCCTTAGCCTAATTATTTAAGTGTTTTCCCTTAGTCTAAGGTAAGATGGCAAAATAGAAGCACTAGTTCCCCCTCCTTAAATTTAAAAAGTGAGATTTCACTTAAGTTATTCTAATTTTGCATCAAGGAGGGTCTGTTTGGAAATAAACAGCTTCCATAGCCTTTAAGTTATTAAAAAGGTACCTGACCTTTCTTATTCATTTAACCCTTCCTATCAAGTGGCGTGCCATTTTGGAAATGTAGGGTGTATAAATGAAATTACAATTCATGTTTAAGGTTTATGATTTTATGAGATTTGATTTGGAGGTTAAAGCATAGAAAATCTTTTCCTAGGTATTAAAGATGAGATCCTTCAAGCCAAGGAAGGTTTAGGGATGAAAACCCCTATTCCTCAACTATGAAAAAACTAGTTCAAGTGTTAAAATTGAGCATCAAACTTAGAAATTGAAGATTCCAACCCTCTCCTAGAGTGATGAGTTAATTGCCAAGGTTGTTGATTTGGTGCATGAGGCTAGGTGACTTGGTTAGGAACCTAGTGCCTAGGTTTTTTGAAAATTTGAGTGTGGTGAATTAAAAACTATTGTTGAATACCCATTTGGAAAGGATATGATAAAATTGAGGAGTTGAATACCCTTACACTAGGGATATGAATTGGAGTTTGATCACTTGTTGAATTTTTTGAGTAAGGCAACCTCATTTGGGAGAGGTTTTCACCTTTTTCTAGGGCTTTCCTTGCATAGAAACTATTTATAAAATTTGTATAATTATTTTTTAATGTTATTGTAAATTATCCAATAAATCTTGGCATCCATTTTTTGAGAAAAACTATTTCTTATAGCTAGAATATTTTGCGGAATTATTGATCATGAAATATTGAGGGTTTTGAGGTAAAAAGGATGAAATAAATTACAATAATTTTATGAATACAAGTGCCTAGGATTTTAGGGGTGATTTGCATTTTAGATACCCTAATTTTGATTGGAAGGGTTCCTAACTTGTTCCTAGGGTTTGAGGTAATTTTTATATGATTTTGTGAAGTTGTTTAAGCTAGGGTTTATTGTGTAAATTCATAGAATAATTTTAGATTGTTAGGGTTTGATGTAAAAATTCATAATTTTAGATTTGTCCCACATTGGGGAAATTACATTTAGGTTAAAATTATTTTTTTAACTTAATTTCCAATGCTGAGTGGCTAAGAGGAAAGTAATTATTGAATTTTGGGTCATTATAGTACTCTTGCATGTATTACTAATAATGGCATCTTTTAAATACTTGTAAGCATTTTATCACACACTTTATATCTTTAACACACACTTTCCTCAAAGGTTGAAGTTACACCAAAATGGATGTAAATTTACTAAGTTGGTAAAGCAGGGTTTTATAAAGTGAAAGAGTGTAAATCAATAATTTTACCTAGCTCAAAACCCATGATCACTAACCCCATCTGATCTTTTATGTATGAAGTGTTAAGAAATAATAATATGATATTTGGTGGACATGATAATGGAAAATTAAATTTTGTTTTCATTTAACGGCATGGAAATGAGTCATGCAGGGAAGAGAAACATTGTTTCATAGTTAGCTTGAGCAATGGTGAAATAGTGGGGAAGGACAATGACATACAAAACATGAAAGTGATGAAATATTTGAAGGTGATTTGGGTAGTGATACTGAGAGGCAATGAAAAGGTATTTCAGGTGATATACTTGAATATTCCTAGGAAGATACACGTGAAAATTATGTGACATCCCACATCTATCAATGCAATATATAGCTTCTACTGAACTATTTTAGTTACTTAGCACATGATTGAAATGTGTATCATCTCAATGAAAACATGTCTGATATAGAACGGTTCCTATAAAAATGTAGAGAATGCATCATGTGTAAATATAAACGAGTCAAAAATTAATTAGACAAATATGTTGACAATGTTAACCATATAAAATTAAGTTATATGATATAAAATAAATTAGATGAAAAATGGAAAGGATTCCTCAATAAAAGATGCCTCTTATATAATCTAATTGATCTATGTAGAATGCCATATGAAAATAAATATGGATACATATATTTCAAAGTTTTTTTACATTCTCATTTTTAGTAACACTAAAAAAATATTTCAATCATAACAATAGTGATAATTTCTCTTTATTTAGTGAATGGAGTAAAGGTAAAACTGTCACCATGACCACAAACACTGCCAATGTTGGGTACTATGATAGACCTAGGTTCAAATCCCCACTAGTATCTAAAATATAATAGTTTATCTATTTAAAATCAAGATCCAAATAGTCTATTATAGCTTCCTCTATGGAGGTCCTAACTACCATATTAAAGAGTGTAATCTATGTCAAAAGGTATGTAATTTTTACTTCTGATAAAGCAGAGTATATAAATCCAATTTTGGCAATAGAGAAATACAAATCAAGGATGCCACCACCATGTAAGTTATGAACCCCTTTCAAATGGATGCAAGACATTGCAATTGCTTGAATATGGGTTTGTTCCATGATATAGGCACTAAAGGGTAACATATAACTTGAAATACCTCATCACTATCCCTCACCATCACTACCCCGATCACCTTTAAATATTTCACCATTTTCATGTTTTGTATGGCCTTCCCTTTCTTCCAAATTTTTGAGTATGGTGCTTCTATATGTTCTTAGGTTTGATTTAATTACTCCAGGTGTCACTATATTAGCATCATGGATGAATGGAAGCTAAAAGATAGACTCTAAGACCTCAATGTCTTATCACAATATCAAAAATATTATATCATTCATTTGAGTTACACATGGGACATAGAGCCCTCCTGCATTCAAATTAGCTCTCATGACGTACTCATACACCCTTGACAATAGAAAATGTCCAATCAAATATGTATCCACCTTGATATGAAATAAATGACATATTTCATATTGCACCATCGCCATATAGATGTGTCAATTTAATATTTATAGTAGTCATTTTTGTAGGTGCAAATTATATGGGATAAGTGTTATCCATGTGCCATTACAAAGAAATATATTTGTCTTCTAAATGGTAGCATGTTCAGTGATGCTAATATTATATCATATTATTATATTATATATTATTATATTATATATCATTATATTGCTATATGTCCCCCTGGTGTATGATATCACCTAAAATATGTTGTCATTACGCTTCACCATCACTGCACAACTCACCTTGAAATATTTCACTATTTGCATTTTTTGTATGGACTTCCATTTCTTCTAGGGGTCTGAGCATGACATTTACATATGTTCTTAAAATTAATTTAATTGTTCTAGGTGTCAATATATTGACATCATGGATGAATGGAAGCTACAAGATAGACTCTAGGATGCTAGTGTCTTGTCCCTACATTAGTGGCAATGCAATGCTGATTCAAGCCACACATTAGATGTGGAGTTATGTTTCCATCAAATCAATGGAAGGGATGTAATATTTTTTTTTCATAAAGTGATATTTTTTAAAGTGGGGGAGTGTAAATCAGTATGACCACTGACCCTATTAAATATTTTGTGTATGAAGGTTTAAGCAACAATACTTTTATATTTTTTGTGGAGGTGATAGTGGAAAATAAGGTTGTGCATTTATTCATATGGCATGGCATTCTGTTGTGTAGGCATGAGATGTTTTTTTTCACAGTGATCTTGAGCAATGATGAAGTAGTGGGGAAGGGGAAAACCATAAAGAGAATGCAAGTGGAAAAATATTTCAAGGTGAGTTGAGTGGTGATGGTGAGGGGAAATGATAGTATATTCAAGGTGGTATTGTACACCATAGGGGCCATATTGTACACCAAACCTAGATTCAAGGTAACTAGTGAATTTACATAGTCTAAACCCATTACAGAAGTGTACATAGCTTATAGGTAGTTTACATCTTTGATTGGCCACTTTTTATTATCAATGGTGGACAAGGACATCATGAGAGATGATTTGATTGTGGCAGGGCTCCATGTCTTATGTGTAACTTGAATCAATGATGCAATACAACTAATGTGGGGACAAGACATCAAGGTTCCAAAATCTAGATTTATATATACTAATTTTAAATATAGTATATTATATAGATAATTATATTCTATATTTATAAGTATAATTATTAAATGTTATTGTAAGATATATATATATATATATATATATATATATATATATATATATATATATATATATATATATATATATATATATATATATATATATAATTACTTTTATATATTATTAATAATATATCTAATAAAATATATAATAAAAATATTATTGGTATTGCATATTAATATATCATATATAACTATATATAAAATTGAACAATAGATTTTTGGGTGAAATTGTGTGTATGTTTTCAATCACATAGACTATGAGTACATCAAATATATTATATATGTTACATTTTTATTATAATAATTTTAATATAGATATCAATGTTTTAATATATATTTATAATCGTAATATAACATTATATTATATAATATATTTATAATTTTTAGTAATATGATCTATTATTATTATATTAAAATATTATATAGTATTATAGTTAATATAGTTGTAAAACACACACACACACACACACACACACACACACACACACACACACACACACACACAATGTAGGGCATAGTTGCATGTATGATTTATGGCACCTATGTCATGCAAATGCCAAGTGATATTTTCTCATCTCTTTGTTGTCATTGTCAAAGATCAATTTGAAAGTATGTTTTAAAATTTCACATCTTTCCCATCTCCTTGATTACACATAATGTACTTAAAATGTTGGTTAAAGTTTTTACATACATGTTGAATCAAGAGAACCATCTTTCAAATCACATACATCATGAAAACCTAACTAATATCTAAATTGTTTATATGTGTCACTGTCATTCAAAAGTAGGTGTTCTCGGCACTTACTTTCTATGAATCTCTTATTTCTTATTTCAAATAATTTATATGACTAATACATCAATCATGTCCATAACTCCCACTAGTTTTATTTTTTATTAATTTGATCCTCTCTACTTGAACCTATGACTGAAGTTCTTACCACAATATTATTTAGAGCTACATTTCAAACAAGTGGAAGAAGGTTGAAGACCCTATTGGATATAAAGTCATTGTGTATATTACACCAAATAGCTAGAAACTCTACCTGATGTCCCACTTCATGTGAAAAAATTCTTCACATGTTAAATATATGTGAAGTCAAAATCTAATACAACATCATCCAGGTGTGAATATTTACCTCTTCACCACCTGATCTTAGCTTTGATCTAATGCAAACATCTATTTCCATCCATCATCCATGCTCCACATTAATCCTCACAATCCATACATTGGTTAGGTAAGATTCCATCATTCCATTTCCTCTACTACATGTTTACGTATTTCACAATATATAGACCTAATCTACCCCCTATAAATACCAACTAGCATATCGTGGTTTATAATACATCAATTTTACAAGGACCCTACAATACATTTATAAAATGAATGCCCTCTTCCAAACCCCATTACTCATAGTGGTTTTGTATTTTACCCTATTTCCCCACTATTCATAAAGATCAGATTCCTTCAATGGCCAACCCCAACCCTCAACTTAGTGCCATCATAGGCTTGACATTTACATCCACATGTCCAATCAAAACCAATTGTTTAAAACCTAACTCATCTTTGCCTACTGTTTAACTGGTAAATACCATGTTACATGAAATTTATCATCTATGGCTACATTAAAATTTGTGAACAGGTCTTTTTCATATAATAAATTATATAATCATTGCTTTGATAGATAAATTAATGAACAAACGTGACTACAAAGTCATTTGGGTAATACCTATGCTATATTATACACATGTTATTCTCTGAATAGTAAAAAAACTTAAGGAAATTAGGTCGTGTTTATAATAAGGATACATGTGATAGTCTTGTATTTTCTGTGAAGGCATATTTAAAGATCGGAAGATGAATCTAAGTATGTGGCTTGGCAATGAAACACTCTGGCATAAAAATATTTAATAGTTGTTACTTATCATGATTTTAGGGTGTTTGTTTATTTGTTGATCATTAATTTAATTAAGGTTTTATTGGTGTATTTGTCTATTTTTTATGGTCCTCAATCTTTGTCTAACTTCCTCAATGCTTCATCTCCCTCTCTCTATTCTCTCTTGTCTCAGGCTTTATCTCATAAATGTCCCAACATTTCTGAAACTTGTCAGAAATGTACAAATGCTTCTAGACCTTTTTTTTTATCATTGTTTGGTTAGAGTGTGCTCACCCACATTGTCCTTTTTAGTTTTTAGATATCAATTTGTGTGCCAATAAGATCTTAATTTGAATTCAATTTTTTATAAATATAAAAGCATTGTAGTTTATTTAGAATGGAGTGATATCAAAAGATTATAAATGATATTGTTTTTTAAATATTAATATATTATAAACTAGTGATTTTGACTGGAGCAAAAAACCAAATATAAGAGACAACAAGGGGCCTAGTCCATATGTTACACAAAAGTAATGAATCTAATATAGAAAAATTACCACATAAATGTCTTTCATTAGACAAAGTTTACCTACTTTGAGAGAGAAACAATCAAACAAGATGAAACAAAAGTGGAAGTGGATTCATGTTATATAAAAGCAAAGCCACTAAGACCAAAAAAAAAATAACAAGCAAATAAGGGTGGAACTATCCACACATAATAATCAATCTTATTCCTCTATGAGAAAGAGGAACCTTTAACAACCACAACAAACTAATCTTAAGCAATTTTGATAAATCTCTTTTCAGATGCCCAACCTTCATGAGTTACCTTTTGTGCTTAGTCATGAGAAAATATTTAGCCAAAGCCAAGCCAAAATAAAGAATATATGCCGAATAAAACCTTCATCCCAAAAAAAAACATAAATCCACTCAACATCAATGTTGGTCACCTATTAAGATCAAATTAGAGGATCAACAAATAAGCAAGCCACTGAGGGTGCTCAAGGGTGCAAGATTATTTATTTTGATGATTGGACCATAAAAGGTTAGCATTAGGGGACATCCTTTTTTTTACATAAAATTTGTGAGTAAGGATCAACCAACGAGGGATCCCAAGAAGTACAATCTATTGCATGATGACTGAGATGGTTGTAATGAAATCATTCAAGGGGAAGACCTTCATAATTAAGGAACTACATCCATGAACCATGAGAAAAATACAACTTAATCAAATGATAAATAATCTTAGATAGATATAATAGAACACATACTCTAACAAACCTACTTCTTAAATAAACCTCATCAAAATTAATGAAAGATCCCACTAGGTTAGCTAGTAATTTGATACGATCAAGATTACTCATGACAGGTGGAAGGTGATAAAGCCTAACCCAAAAAGGTGATTTTGTGATTTTTTACACTATTAGATAATAGAAAGGAGACCAATGGTACAGAAAGATCCCAAATTTGTTGAAGAATTGCGGTCTTGAGGACTAGACAAACTCCTTGTTAGTAATGCTCTAGAAACTAAAAAGGAAGAATCCATGTCTAAGCAAGGAGAAAGAAGCCTCAATAATAGAGTTGAAAATCGATTATGCATGATATTGTTAAAATTCTATTAAGCAATTGTATAATCCTACAAAGATCAAGAAATATTCATAGTAGTTATCATTGTCTAAAGCTAGTATTTCTCATGGATCTCTTTTGGCACACGACCTATAATTTTGTATATCACTAAAATTTTAATCATTTACACAATTTACCTCTTTTATATATATATATATATATATATATATATATATATATATATATATATATATATATATATATATATATATATATATATATATATATATTATCAGGTGGTTTACACCATTGTTGGCCCTAATAATTAGATGGTATTTATTGATCCCTTCTAACCTTAAACACAATCTCCTAAAGCATACTTTGTTTTCTTTAAGTTTCAAATATTATTGCTACTTAGGGGCAAGGAGAAGAAATTATATTTTTTAGGTTATAAGTGTTACAACATGCAAACTAAAGTGAGGAAATAATAAATTAGAACTGGGTGAACATAGTTGTCAACACATTTTGGACCCTTTCGGTCTTTTGCTAGAAACATCCCATTTTTTTTGAAAATTTGATTAGATCGACATTTTTAACCAGGTTTACACCTAATAATTTTAGGTGTATGTTTCCATGTTTAAATTTAGATGATTATCATAGAATCATGATATTAAATAACTATGTATCTAAATCCTATGTATATATACTATTACTAGATTTAGAATAATTAATTAGGTCTTACAAATAGTTAATCATTGTTTACATATATTTGTGATGCTTAATTAAATTAATTAGGTTATTGGTATTGCATTTAGTTGTAAACCACTTATCCATATTAAATTTTGGTGAACTTTCTTTCTTATATGTTCCTTAAGGTTTCATCATTTGGTAAAATGAGCTACCTTTTACCTCTTTAACTTTATATCTTACCTATATTGTGTTGGATCTCAATTTATTTCTTATTTATAAAATTAATTATATTTCACATTCTTAAATTTAAAATCTTTAACTTCCAAGTTTCTTAATTTTTTAAATCCCAAACCTTAAGTTATTTCCATAATTGAATATAATTGAAACCTAATATGTTTACATGTGTGTTATAACTTTGTTCTATAATAGATATAAAAACTCCATTCAAAAATCATGATTTACGATCCTATCCTCCCATATAATTTACTTAAATTTATATCTCCATAATGCAAAATCCTAAATGTTTTATCAAATATATTATAATAACAAAAGTTGTATACTCAAATAAATGGATAACTATAAATGTACAATATAGTACAACAATAATACTTAATTAATAAATGAAACATTGGATAATAGAATAAAAATAATTACAACAACAGTATTTAATTAATAAATAAAACATTGGATAATACAATTAATAAAAATAAATGGAAATGGTGGAGGTACCTATATGTATGCATCATCAGGAGGAAGGACAGCATCACTCAACATTATTAGTTGTATCTCTTGTAACCTCTTAAACTAATGTAATTTTCATCATGACAGGCTGATAGAGACATGGAGACCTATGATTATCCATAGGGATAATGGAATTGACCAATACGATACAGGTGGTCTGTCAGTGTTATAAATTCAAAACTTTTTCTAAAGAAAACACATTAGAAAATTGATGAGGCCAAGAATGGCCTGTACAAATGAAAAATAAATTACATGAATTTAATAAATGAATGGAGTGGTAGATACATTTCTAAAAAGCATATAGAGAAATGAAATAAAGTTATGAGATGATTTTTATAGGACCCAAAAGGTTGAGTCATATAAACAGTCGATTACTTGAGGTATTTCTTAAATGTTAAAAAAAAATTTAAGGTTGTTCAGTCATACTTGTTGGTAACTTGGCCCAATTATTATTTTTATTGAAATATATAAAAATTATAAAAAGAATTCAGTGCTCATAAAAGCACCTGAAGGGTAGAGACTGTTGGCAACCTTTAAACACTAGAAAGTAAGAACAATAAAGTGCTGGCAACAAACATAATCATCTAAAACATTAAAAATATACATTACAATATCATTATGTCTATTGATCCAGGTAGGAACAACCATAGGAGAGGCCTATCAACTGTCATGCAGAAAAGTCTTCAATTCCTGGGTGGTACAAATATTCTTATTACTTAGTAGCTGATTCACTTGGTATTTAATTTGTTGAATTTGGAGAGCCATCGGTGTATTCTTCTTTGATTCTACCTTACATTGAGAGAAACAAAAGCAAGACAAAAAATTAAATTAGAGTAAAATCTTAGAATTACAAATTCCTAGTGATCATTATGCTCAAAAACTGCTTTGCATCTATTACTCAAAAGGTGCATCAAAATAACATGTCTAACACCATTAGTTATAAAATTATCATGTAATCCAAACCCTAATAAAGCCTCTTTCTAGTTAAGCTTATGTCTAAAAATAGAAGGGAAGTCACAAAACATTGAATTCTATTATTTTTTCACATTCAAGCATCCCCAGAAGATATGTCTCATACTTTCATGTTGATGACAAAAGGGACAGTTAACAGGTTGGATCATAATACATTTTAACCTGTCCTCAAAGGGTAGTTTGAAATGTAGTATCTTCCAAGCCATCAATTGAGTATCAGAATCATCATTTGATTTCCAAATTTGAGCAGTGATTTTTGTCCAATATATTTCACTAATCCTGTAGTTTGATTTTCTATTCAAATGGGGCTTTAAAGGCAATTCAAGAAGCAATTGTATGTATATCTTCTTTAAAAGAAAAAAAGAGAAAAGGATAAGATGGCAGCCATAACCAGTGTTTGAAAATATTACATTGGACAGGAGTACATAGCTTCATAGATAATTCTAGAGGCTCCAAAGACTGTAAAAAAATCAAATATGTTTTATATTTATTGCTCAAGCCAAATCAAGTTTTAATAGTCTGTTATGGAAACCAGCTCAAAGTAGTAAAATCCCAAATATCTCTAAAACAACAAATTCTCTTGTTAAATAGAAAATAAGATTATTTAGATCATCTTAAGGCAAGAGGCTAGCCTTGATAACGAATATGCTTATTTAATAATTTATATATTATAAACTAGTGATTTTGACTAGAGCAAAAAACCCAATATAAGACACAAAAAGGGGCCTAGTCCATATGTTACAAAAAAATAATCAATCTAATATAGAAAAAATACCTCATAAATGTCCTCCATTAGATAATGAAATAATTGTGTTCAAATACTTTGAGAGAGAAACAATCAAATAAGATGAAATAAAAGTGGAAGTGGATTCATGTTATACAAAATCAAAGCCACTAAGACCAAAAAAAAGAAAAATAAGCAAATAAGGTTGGAAATATCCACACATAATAATCAATCTTATTCCCCTATGAGAAAGAGGAACCTTTGATGACCACAACAAACTAATCTGAAGCAATCCCGATAAATCTCTCTTCAGATGCCCAACCTCCATGAGTTACCTTTTGCACTTAGTCATGAGCCAAAATTTAGTCAAATCCAAGCCAAAATAAAGGACATAGGTCGAATAAAACCTTCATCCCCCAAAAAAATCATAAATCCACTCAACATCAATGTTAGCCACCTACTAAGATCAAATTAGAGGATCAACAAATAAGCAAGCCACTGAGGGTGCTAAAGGGTGCAACACTATTTTTTTTTAATGATTTCACCATAAAAGGTTAGAATCAAGGGGACATCCTTTTTTTTTACATAAAATTTGTGAGTAAGGATCAACCAACAAGGGATCCCAAGAAGTACAATCTATTGCATGATGACTGAGATGGTTGTAATGAAATCATTCAAGGGGAAGACCTTCATAATTAAGGAACTACATCCATGAACCATGAGAAAAATCCAACTTAATCAAATGATAAATAAGCTTAGATAGATATAATAGAACACATACTCTAACAAACCTACTTCCTAAATAAACCTCATCAAAATTAATGAAAGATCCCACCAGGTTAGCTAGTAATTTGATACGATCAAGATTACTCATGACAGGTGGAAGGTGATAAAGCCTAACCCAAAAAGGTGATGTTGTGATATTTTTTACTATTAGATCAAAGAAAAGAGGCCAATGGTAGTGAAAGATCCCAAATTTGTTGAAGAACTATGGTCTTAAGGACTAGACAAACTCCTTGTTAGTAATGCTCTAGAAACTAACAAGGAATAATCCATGTCTAAGCAAAGAGAAAGAAGCTTCAATAATAGAGTTGAAAATCAATTATGCATGATATTGTTAACATTTTATTGAGAAATTGTATAATTCTACAAAGATCAATAAATATTCATGGTAGTTATCATTGTTTAAAGCTAGTATTTCTCATGGATCTCTTTTGGCACACGACCTATAATTTTGTATATCACTAAAATTTTAATCATTTATATAATTTATCACTTTTATACATATTTTATTGAGTGGTTTACACCATTTTTGGACCTGATAATTAGATGTTATTTATTGATCCCTTCTAACCTTAAACAAAATCTCCTAAAGCTTACATTGTTTTCTTTAAGTTTCAAATATTATTGCTACTTAAGGGCAAGGAGAAGAAAGTATATTTTTTAGGTTACAAGTGTTACAATGTGCAAACTAGAGTGAGGAAATAATAAATTAGGATTGGGTGAACATAGTTGTCAACACATTTTGGACCCTTTTGGTCACTTGTAAGAATCATCCCTTTTTTTTTGAAATTTTGATTAGATCCATATTTTTAACTAGGTGTACACCTAATACTTTTAGGTGCATGTTTCTATGTTTCAATTTAGATGATTATCATAGAATTATGATATTAAATAAATATGTATCTAAATCCTATGTATATATACTATTACTAGATTTAGAACAATTAATTAGGTCTTACAAATAATTAATCATTATTTACATATATTTGTGATGCTTAATTAAATTAATTAGGTTATTGGTATTTCATTTAGTTGTAAACCACTTATCCATATTACATTTTGGTGAACTTTCTTTCTTATATGTTCCTTAAGGTTTCATCATTTGATAAAATGAGCTACCTTTTACCTTTTTAAATTTATATCTTACCTATATTGTGTTGGATCTCAATTTATTTATTATTTCTAAAATTAATTACATTTCATATTCTTAAATTTAAAATCTTTAACTTTTTTTTTTTTTTTTTAATTTTTTAAATCCCAAACCTTAAGTTATTTCCATAATTGAATATACTTGAAACCTGATATGTTTACATGTGTGTTATAACTTTGTTCTATAATATATATGAAAACTCCATTCAACAATCATGATTTATGATCATATCCTACCATATAATTTACTTAAATGTATAACTCCATAGTGTAAAATCCTAAATGTTTAATCAAATATATTATAATAACAAAATTTGTGTACTCAAATAAATGGATAACTATAAATGCACAATACAGTACAAAAATAATACTTAATTAATAAATGAAACATTGGATAATAGAATAAAAATAAGTACAACAATGATATTTAATTAATAAATAAAACATTGGATAATACAATAAATGGAAATGGTGGAGGTACCTATATGTATGCATCGTCGGGAGAAAAGACATCCTCACTCAACATTATCAGTTGTATCTCTTGTAACCTCTAAAAATAATGTAATTTTCATCATGACAGGCTGATAGCGACATAGAGACCTATGCTTATCCGTAGGGAATATGACATTGACCAGTATTGTACAGGTGGTCTGTCAGTGTTATCAATTCAAAACTATTTCTAAAGGAAACACATAAGAAAATTCACGAGGCCAAGAATGGCCTATACAAATGAAAAATAAATTACATGAATTTAATAAATGAATGGAGTGGTAGATGCATTTATAAAAAACATAGAGATAAATGAAATAAAGTTATGAGACAAGTTTTATCAGGCCAAAAATGTTGAGTCATATAAATTGTTGATTATTTGAGGCATTTATTAAACGTTAAAAAAATTGAAGGTTTTTCAGTCATACTTGTTGGTAACTTGGCCCAACTATTATTTTATTGAAATATATATAAACTACAAAAAGAATTCAATGCTCATAAAATCACCTGAAGGGGAGAGACTGTTTGCAACCTTTAAACACTAGAAAGTAAGAATAATATAGTGCTGGTAACCAACATAATCATCTAAAACATTCCAAATATACATTACAATATAATTATGTCTATTGATCCAGGTAGGAACAACCATAGGAGAGGCTTGTCAACTGTAATGTAAAAAAGTTTTCAATTCTTAGGTGGTACAAATCTTATTATTAATTAGTAGCTGGTTCACTTGGTATTTAATTTGTTGAATCTGGAGAGCCACTGGTGTATTCTTATTTGATTCTACCTAACATTGAGAGAAACAAAAGTAAGACAAAAAAGTATATTAGAGTAAAATCCTAGAATTATAAATTCCTAGTGATCATTATGATCAAAAATTGCTTTGCATTTGTTTCTTGAAAGGTGCATCAAAATAACATGTGCAACACCATTAGTTATAAAATTACCATGTAATCCAAATCCTAATAAAGCCTCTTTCTAGTTAAGCTTATGTCCAAAAATAGAAGGTAAGTCACAAAACATTGAATTCCATTATTTTTTCACATACGGGCATCCCCAGAAGATATGTCTCATACTTTCAATTTGATGACAATAGGAGTGTTAATAGGTTGGATCATCATAAATTTTAACCTATCCTCAAAGTGTAGTTTGAAATGTAGTATCTTCCAAGCCATCAATTGAGTATTAGAATAAGCTTTTGACTTCTAAATTTGAGTAGTGATTTTTGTCCAATATCTTTCACTGATCCTACAATTCCATTTTCGATTCAAATGGGGATTTAAAGGCAATTCAGGAATCAATTGTGTGTAAATCTTATTTAAAGGAATAAAGAGAAAAGGATAAGAAGCCAGCCATAACCAGTCTTTTAAAACATTACATTGGACATGAGTACATAGCTTCATAGATAATTCTAGAGGCTCCAAAGACTGTAAAAAAATCAAATATGGTTTATATTTATTGCTCAAGCCAAATCAAGTTTTAATAGTCTTCTATGGTAACCAGATCAAAGTAGTAAAATCCCAAATATCTCCAAAACAACAAATTCCCTTGTTAAATAAAAAATAAGACTATTTAGATCAGCTTAAGGCAAGAGGGTGGCCTTGATAACGAATATGTTTATTTCCCCAAATAGAAGAGGTGGAAAAGATGAACCCATGCTACAAAGAAGCATCCCTTCATTTCAAGAAGTGATAAGTATATTTCCAAGCTTTATAAATAGATTATAAGGGTGGTGAAGTTTTCATAGAGAAGAATGAAGCATGGATAATTTTGTCCAACCATCCCATTAGCTGCCATTTTCCTTTCATTGTAGCTAGGCTAATTCTTTTCTGTATAAATTTTTTCCATGTTTCATCATCTCTGACAACACTAAAAATCCATTTGGCCACTAAACAAACCCCTTGTGTTTTTAGATCTATTATCACTAAACCACCTTTATATTTAGGCTAAGTACAATGTGTCCATGATGTGGATTAAAACCAACATTATCATCCCATTTAACCTAGAAAAATAGTTGGATAATTTTAATTAAGTCTTCACAACCTTTTTTTGAAGGCATCTAGTAGGATGAGTAATAAACATGTGTGGCAAGAATTTTTTTTTAGCTACTTAGATCTTACCTACCAAAGAGAGGATTTTATTCCCCCAACTAAAAAGTTTGTTCTTAACTCTGTTAAGGTACCAATTCCACATATCAGAGAGAGAAATTTTAAGACCAAAAGGGATCCCAAGGTACCTTGTAATCTCACCATGTTTAATTTATTTCCATTCATGAGGTATCCATTGAGGAACAAACCCTAATTGGATCATCAAAAACTCTATTTTATCATGAGCAAGCTTAGATCCTGAAATTGAATAATATAGTTTTAAAATAACTATCATATTATTAATGCCTTTTTCATTATTTTGAAGGAATAATAAGCTATCATCAGTATAATGTAAATTGATTACAACAACATTATGAGGAATATAAATTTGTGAGATAATTTTCATTTTATTGGTATATTGAAGTAGATAACCCAAGACATCAGTTGTTAGGACATAAAGGAAAGGAGCTAAGGGGCATACTTGTTTGATGGATCTTTGTAAATAAAATGGGTCTATCATCCTATCTTTAATAATAATATGAGCATTAGCATCTTGCAATAGCATTTGGACATAAGCACAAAATTTTAGACTGAAACCCAACCATTGTAACATTATAAGGATGAAAATCCAACGTATTTTATCATATGCTTTATCAAAATCAAGTTTGATTAAAATAACATTTTGTCCCATTTGTTGAGCCCATTCACATGTTTCCCATGCAATAATAATATTATAAAGGATATATCTTCCTGAAAGAAACATCATTTGTTTAGCTTTTACAATTCCTTGCACCACTTGTTTAGTTTTTCCTTTTAGGGAGGAGTTTGATTATGCCACCATTAATGTTTGGTCTTAATGATCCTATCTTAAACACTTCCAAGTAAATGCAATAAATATCTTCCTTAATAAGATACCACATACCCTGGTAGAATTCCATTGGATGCCCATCATTTCCTAGACTTTTGTAAGGGGCCATAAAACAAATGGATTTTTCCAATTCTTATAAGGAAATAATTTTATCTAAAAATGACTATATTCAAAATCTATTTTTTTAGGAATATGATCCCTAACAATATCCTCAAGAGCTTGTTGACTATCCTACCATTGATCATCCTTGAAGAGCTCCTCATAAAACCTTTTAAATAAAGTACATATATCAAAAGGATTAGATTGAAGCACTTTAAATTCATTCTTTATAGTGCCAATTCATTCTTTTTTATGTTTTTAATTAAGGTAGCTAAAAAAATACTTAGTACCCTTGTTACCTTCTTTGATCTAGTGCAATTTGGAACTGATTTTAGCCCCTTATCCTTTATAATTATCAATTTTACACAATTTCACTTCTATATCAACAATGAAAATTTGAAGTCTAGTACTGTTCGGATCAAAATTAAGAAGTTTTCTATCATGAACAAGTTTCCCTTGGAGATATTTTCCCTTCTTTTTCATTTCCAAGCCATTATTTTACCAAATAAATGAAGAAAAGTGGTACATTAAGAAATGGATGCACACCACCAATCAATCCAAAATACTTGACATTTGAGATATGGAAATGCTACAAAGAATGGGTTGGGGATCTGAAAGAATGGTGGAATAATCCACTTGAACATAAAAACCCATCGAGTCATGGACCAATGGTAAAATAGGGGATAGATAAAATCTATCCAGCCTACTCAATTTCCTATCACCACCCATCCTACAGTTGGACCAAGTGAAATAATTTGTGGTATGGTTGGTGAATTTGTCATGAGTGGGGTCTACAACACCCAATAAATTTTGATATAATAACGAACTATCAAATTCTTCTTTGTTAGGATTGTTTTTTTTAGGCCAGCTCTCATCCTGATTAAGTTCTACCATGTTAAAATCACCACCTAAGATCCAATCCATAGTAGGTAAATTATTGGACAATCAATCCCAAAGTTCAGTTTGCTCTTTAGTTAAATATGGGGCATAAATCGAGCAAAATCCAATGAACTATCCAGTGATAATGGTAAGGGCCCAAACATAGTTGTGTGAAGGGTCTTCACCCTTATCAATTATATGTTTATAGATCAATGGTGAAAACCCAATAACAACTCAACTTCTGCTATCTATATGATATGTATGCAAAAAAAACATCTTTCCAAACATTTCGTAAAGATGCATCAAGTCTAATATTATTGAGTTTAAATTCTTGAAGGAATAACACATTAGGCCTCCATTTCATAACCACTTCTTTTACTTTAAACTTACGATGAGGGAGTGAAATCCATCTTACATTCCAAGAAATTAAGTTATAATTCATGATGAAGATTAATAGAATCATCATCCTATGTCAACATATTAAACTTGTTGGCAAGAGTAACATCATGATCCTTCGATTGTCGATCATTAGGGGTAAAAAAAAGGTTACCTAGATCTATGGAAAGGGCAAAGAGGAGGGGAAGAGGAATCACATGCAAGAGGTTGAGGAGAGGAATGACAAAGAGCAGTGATGGATTCACAAATAGAGGGTATGGGAGATGAAGGAGGGGGTGAAGATGAATGATCCTAGGATGAAAAATGAGAGAGAGGAGGAGAAAAATAACTAGATGGCTCTTTCCTATTTCTAACCATTATCCACTTGTTTGACATAGCCACATATTTAAATTAAGGGGTAGACTCTACAGGGGTATGGGTAGGAGCAGGGGAAGGCAACAAGTAAGGCATAGGTTGGGGGATGGAAGGAAGATCTACTTAGTTGGGGGATAAAACATGACCACTAGATGAATATGGATTCAAGGGTGGATAAGTGAATTTATTATTCCTGATAAGACACTGATCAATCAGATGGCCTTCTTTATGGCAATAAAATAAAGCATTTGGCTTATTCAAATAGACTAGAGGCTGATCCAATTCAAAACCTAGACCAATAATTTTAATTTTATCAGGCAATGATCTATTCAAATCTATTTCCACACAAACTCTTGGATGAACCCTTAAACTTGAATACTTGTCATATTTATGCTTGCACCAAATTACTCTACCCAAATGGGTCATAATATCATTTAAAAATGGTCTAAAATCTAGATTAAGATAAGGTATCTCAACCCACATAGGATAATGAGAGTGAGATGGTCCTTCAAGATAAAAATTGAAGCTCCAAGATTGAAGGTAATAGAATTGCCCATAGATAAGCCAAGTGCCATATTGCAAAATAAATTGATCATGATCTGTTGATTTAAACATGCAAGAGACATACCCTTTTTCTAGGCCTCTTAATGCCTCAATTTCCCATCCCCTATGTTCCCAATTCATATGAGCCCATTCATAAAAAATTGCTTCACTAAGAATCCCTTTTAGAAAGAACAAAATAATAGTTCTATTTTGGCATTCAAAAATAGTATCAATAATATCACCAAGAAGTTATATTTCTAGGGTTTTACTCAAATCAAAGTGTGGTATCTCTTCAGGATTCAGATCATCTGACTGTGTCTTCTCCATGGCTGCAACTTTAGGGTTCCCTTTAGTAGCTATGATGTAGAAAAATAGGCCAACCTTCCAGAGGCCATAACTTTTGACTTGTAACTCTGTTTGAGATCTTCCACATGCTAAAACGACCATATCAAAAAGGTTATTGCTATCCTAGGTTGTTTTATTAGCCTAGAAACGTTTTCAATATTTTTTAGAGATCATACGTGATCATTTGAGGGTTCAAAATTATGATTTAATGATTTTTTTGGGTTTTTTCTATTTTTAAACATTATATATTTTTAGAATCGGAAGTCAACTTTGGTTTAATTTCATCCCATAGTCTAATTATAGTGCTTATGATATTTTGAGAGATTTTTGGGCTATTTCAAGAGTTTCTAAAAATAGGCATTTTTTTTTTCAAATTTTGCATGTAAACTCTAATTTTTGAGTTGAGGCTTATTTAAGCATGGTTTGGGTTTGTAATTATTTCAATTAATCAATATGAATCAATTCTAAGTATTATTTCAAGATCTTGGCCTATTGGTAATTTTTTTATTCTTGTTAGTTTTTGGGTTCATTAACCGATATCAGAGCAAGTTCGAATCTTAAAGGAGAGAAGAATGGTGAGAGGATGAGGAGGTATGATACATTGAACTAGCTTATACAATAATTGTAGAGGCAAGTTCAACAATTAACAGAGATTATCACTAATCAAGCAAGGAGACAAGGTGGTGATGAGGAAGACATAGATCATGATGAAGAAATTCAACAAGAAGAAGAACAATAAGAGTAGCCACCATCGATGGAAGAGAGGATGGTTTGGGATTTAAAAAGAAGAAATGAAGGAATAAAGGTTAATGTTCCAGATTATGGAGTTAGTTTAAAACTAGAGGAGTTGATAGATTGGATGGATATCATGGAGAATTTCTTTGAGTGGAAGACTTTGAGAGAAGACAAGAAGGTAAAGTTTGAATGCACAAAATTGAAAGGTTATGCAATGATTTGGTGGGATCACCTGTAGAAAGAGAGACAGAGAAAAGGTAAAGAGAAGATTGATTTATGGAAAAATATGGAGAAGAAGCTGAGGGAGAAATTTTTTCTTGTGGATTATGCACAAACCTTATAGAGAATATATCAGAATTTGAGGCAAAAAGATCACAGTATACAAGAGTATATAGATGAATTTTACAAGCTTTCCATACGAGTGGAGCATGATGAAATAGAAGATCATATGGTTGAAAGGTATGTAAATAGTTTGAATTTTTTTATTCAAGATGAATTAATCATGAATAGAATAATTAACATGGAGGAGGCTTATTAATTAGCTTTGAAGGTAAAAGAAAAACAAAATAGATAGAATTTCAAAAGGACATCTATTGGTTCAAAAAGAGATGGATCCCTTCCAATAAGGAGAAGAGGTACATTTAATACAACCATAGGTGGTTTTAATGCCAATAAAGGTGAATCATCATGTAGTGCAGAAAGGCAAGATGATAATAGGCAAGGGTTTCAATACCAACAAAGAGGAAGAGGATTTTAGAGAGGATAAGGTTACGAGGGTGCTAGAGGATGGTTTTTGAATCAACGAAGATCTTATGTTTATTATAGATATGGAGAAGAAGGGCACAGATCATTTGAGTGTCCAAACTATCAAGATCAAGAAAGGAGGCAAAAAGATCATCCAAGAGTAAATCTAGTTGAGGTTGAAATAGAAGAGCAGAATACTGAAGTCACACCAACTGACATTAGAGAGAATCTCATGATGAGAAGAACCATGATTGCTTCAAGGAAAGATCAAGTGCATAATAAATAAGGTGGTGATGCATGGCTATGATTAAATATTTTTCAAATAAGATGTACTTTAGGTGGAAAGGTATGCAAAGTAATTATAGATGGTGGTAGTTGTGAAAATATGGTTTCTAAATAAATGATTGAGAAAATAAATATGCAATATGAAAAGCATCCTAACCCTTATTGGATTTCATGGTTTAAGAAAGGTAATGAGGTTACATTGGATAAAAAGTGCTTAATCAAGTTTTTTATATGAAAAACTTATAATGATGAAATATGGTGTGATGTCATTCCGATGGATGCATGTCATGTGTTACTGGGGAGACTGTGGCAATTTGACAGGAAAGTAGTTCATGATGGAGCAAACAACACATACACTTTTTAGAAAGGTGATACAAAGGTAGTTTTATTACCTCTTAAAAAAGAAGAGATGATAGAAAGCATGCTTTGTACTAAAGAATTTATCCAAGATATGAAGGTAGTAGGTTGTTGTTATGCACTAGTAGCAAAGAATGAAGAAACAAAAATGGTGCCAATACCAATAGAAGAAATAAGAGTGTTGAAATAATATGTAGATGTTATGCTTGATGAGTTACCAGATGGTTTACCACTAAAGAGAGATATTCAACATCACATTTATTTGATTTTAGGATCAGCTCTACCCAATCAAGCAGCTTATATGATGAGTCCAATTAAACATGCATAATTAAATAAATAAGTTACTAAATTATTAAAGAATAAATTGATAAGGGAGAGTATGAGTCCATGTGCAATACCAGCATTGCTAACTCCAAAGAAAGATGGAGGATGGAGAATGTGTGTGGATAGTAGAGCAATTAATAAAATTATAATAAAGTATAGGTTTCCTATACCTCGTTTAGATGATATGATGGATGTGCTTGCAGGAGAAAAATATTTTACCAAGATTGATCTAAGGAGTGGTTATTATCAGATTCAAATTCATGAAGGAGATGAGTGATAAATGACATTCAAGACTAGAGATGGCTTATATGACTGGATGGTGATGCCATTCAGGTTATCTAATACACCTAACACATTTATCAGGGTGATGAATACAGTGCTACAAGAATATATAGGTAAGTTTATGGCTATTTATTTTGATATTCAGTAAGACTAAAGAAGAACATTTATAAAATTTGAGAATGGTAATGGATTTTTTAAGAAAGGAGAAGTTGTATGTAAATTTCAAGAAGTGCAAGTTTATGTAGAATAGTTTGGTGTTTTTGGGATTTGTAGTTTTAGCAGATGGTGTGAAAATGGATGAGGATAAGATAAAGGCAATTGTTGAGTGGCCTATTCCAAAAAACATTATAGAGGTAAGAATTTTTCAAGGTTTAGTAACTTTTTACAAAAAGTTTGTTAAAAAATTTAGTAGTATTGTGACACCAATAACAGATTCCGTGAGAGGGAAATAATTTTCATGGACTAGATCAGCCATAGAAAGCTTTGAAATTTTGAAGAAGAAGATTACAGAAAGGCCAATTTTAACATTACCAGATTCTAACAAAGTGTTTGATGTTGATTTTGATGCTTCATTTGTGGGAATTAGTGTTGTGTTGAGTCAAGAAGGAAATCCAATAGCATATTTTAGTGAAAAATTGACTGAGGTAAGGACAAAGTATTCTACTTATGATGTTGAAATTTATGCAATTTTACAAGCATTAAGACTTTGGAGGCATTACCTAGTGCCTAAGGAGTTTATACTATTTACAGATCATAAAGCTTTGAAGTATGTGAATACACAAAAGAAGTTGAATAGTAGGCATGCAACATAGGTTTATTTCTTATAGGGGTATACTTTTGTGTTGAAACATAAATTAGTGAAATAGAATTAGTTAACTGATGCATTGAGCAGGAGGGTCGCATTATTAACTACTATGGTGAGTGAAGTAGTTGGATTTGAAGCTATTAAAGAATTAAATGATATTGATCCATATTTTAGCAAGGTAGTTGAGCAGTGTAGGAATCCATTAACAGGTGGGACAAATTTTATTCATGATGAGTATCTTATGCAAGAGGGTTATTTATTCAAAGTGAAACAATTATACACTTCAGTTGGGTCTCTATGAGATAATATAATAAGAGAATTACATAGTAGTGGTTTCGCTGGACATTTTGGTAAGACTAAGATAATAGCTTTGGTGGAGGAAAAATATTTTTTGCCAAAGATGAAGAGATATGTGACAAGGTATGTTTCAAGGTGTAGAATATGTCAAGTGGCTAAAGGACATGCACAAAATACTAGACTTTACATGCCATTATTGGTTCCAAGAGGGCCATGAGCAGATTTGAGTATGAATTTTATGTTGGGATTGACAAAAAAATAAAGAGGTAACGATTTAATTTTTTTCATTGTAGACATATTTTATAAAATGGTTCATTTCATTGCATTTAAGAAAATCAATGATGCCACTAGAGTTGCAGAATTATTTTTTATGGATATTGTGAGATTGCATGATGTTTCAAAAACTATTTATTTAGATAGGGACACAAAATTTCTAAGTCATCTTTGGAGGACTTTTTGGAAGAATATGGGTACTAAGATACAATTTAGTAGTGCATATCACCCACAAACAGATGGACAGACAGAAGTTGTGAACATGAGCTTGGGAAATTTATTGAGATGCATAGTGGGAGAGAAACCAAAGTAATGGGACTTGGCTTTACCACAAGTTGAGTTTGCATAGAACATTTTAGTGAATAGATCAACAAAAAAGTTACCTTTTCAAAAAAATTATGGGAGAAATCCTATGGGTATTTCATATTTGGTAAAATTGCTAATTACTGATCGAATTAGTGACGATGCAGAAGCATTTGCTGAGCATATGCAATAGTTTCAAGAGTAAGAAGAAAGTTATAGGAAAGTAATGATAAATATAAAGAAATAACAGATGTCAAAAGAAGATCCAAGGTATTTGAAGAAGGAGAGTTGGTAATTATTTGCTTGAGGAAAGAGATATTTTCAAAAGGCACATATAATAAATTGAAGTACAAGAAAATTGGACCATGCAGAATTGTGAAGAAAATCAATGATAATACCTATGAGGTAAGTTTACCATAGAATTTTGATATATCTATGCTATTTAATGTTTTATATTTATGTGAATTCAATGGAGAATATGGTGAAGATGAAGAAGTAAATTGGGAGCAGCAGGTTCCAAAGAAGAAGAAAGAAAAAAATAGTGTAGGTTTTGGATATGAAGAAAGTGAGCACAAGGCAAGGGAATTATAATAGGTATTTGGTGTAGTGAGAAGGATTGTAGCAAGAAGACAACACTTAGATTATAGAATACGAGCTAAAAAATATTGATAAGTAAAAATGGTAGTAGTACAATCAGGGCAACTCGCACGAGCTGAGTTGTTTTCAACCAAAGGAGAATGATGTAAAAAAATAGGCCAACTTTCTAGAGGCCATAAATTTTGACTCGTAACTCTGTTTGAGCTCTTCCACATGCCAAAATGACTGTATCAAAAAGGTTGTTACTATCCTAGGTTGTTTTACTAGCCTATTAATGTTTTTGATATTTTTTGAAGGTCGTACATGATCATCTGAGGGTCTAAAATTATGATTTCATAATTTTTTTAGGTTTTTTCTATTTTTAGAAATTATATATTTTTATAACCAGAAGTCAACTTCAGTTGAATTTCATCCCATAGTCTAATTATAGTGTTCAGGATATTTCAGGTGATTTTTGGGCTATTTTGGAAGTTTTTAAAAATAGGTTTTTTTTTTAGATTTTAGTTTTTTTTTTAAATTTTGAATGTAAACTCTAATTTCTAAGTTGAAGATTATTTAAGCATGGTTTGGGTTTTTAATTATTTCAATAAATCAATACGAATCAATTCTGAGTATTTTTTCAAAATCTTGGCCTATTGGTAATTTTCTTGTTCTTGTTAGTTTTAAGGTTCATTAAGCTATGTCATTTTCCTCATTGTTGGTCAAGTCAATCATCATGGGAGTCACTTCCTTCAAGTTAAATGTGTTCCCAACCTACCTAGCCACTGATTTGATATGTATTCAGTTGATTTCCTCAGTGAAATGCATCAGTAACAGTGCTAGGGTTTTGAAATTTTCTAGAAGCTTCATTCCATCATTTCTCCTTCGTTCACTTTCTTCACAACTCGACTGCTAACATTCAGAATACTTGGCCCAACTATTTTGTATTGATGGCATACCAATATGTAGGGAATGCATTTAGTCACATATTATGGCAAATTTTTAATAATGTTTTAGCATTGAACACAAACTTTTGCCAATAAGGTTTTAGTTCATTTTAAGTCACCTTCCAAAATTTATTATGTAATGTAAAGAATACGGAGCCAAAAAAATAAGATTATAATATTCTTATGTCGAATGCAAACTCTTTATTGTCTCTTAAAGAACAACACATATTCAAAATTTCTACTCACTTATATCTAACTAACAATTCAATAACATTATATAATAACCATATTCTAAAATTGTTACATATTCCAATTGAACTAAATAAATTAGAATAAAGTAGATAACAAAGTTCATCTAATATGAGAGATACTTAATTATAAATCACATTATTCTTTTATAAAGTAGAACAAATCATGTTAACTACCATCTTATTGGTAAAAGTCAATTGATGGAGCTCTTGGGTGTAATATGTTTATATAGTTTACAAAACAAGCACTAAACCCCTAGATTTGTCCCTATAT